>PVJI01003842.1:0-117512 GCA_004026765.1 Micronycteris hirsuta | reverse complement strand
GGTATAATCCTTTCTGTAAGAAATTCAGAATTCTTGCCAAGTTTTGAACCAATGTCCAACTTGAATATGGATATGATACCTGTCCTTCTAGCCTTGAAGAAGAATCAGTGAAATGAAAAAAATCATTGCAAGAGCAGAATTAGCAACGAATGCATAATTCAATCTGAGACACACTTGAGGAACTGTAGATCCTTTCCAAATTTTCCCAGACTGAGGAGATATACATCTAGATGATTACCATTCACGTGGTATCCTCCAAACTAAAAGAAAGACCACTGAGTTTGTTGTAGACTGAGGTACTGTTTGAGAGACCCTCATACATCTATTCCCGGCAACACCACACCACTGATGTCTACGATTTGTAACTCTTTCATTACAATTGTTCATCTCTTTAAAAAAACCACAACTTTCTGGAACAAGGGAAAAGTTTATTCATCTTTATATTTTCTCACATCTATCTTCAGTCTATGTTATATAAATCAGAAATGAGAAGTCAATTTATTTTAAATTTAACATTTGCATTTTAGGAACTCTTTTGCCTTCCATGCCATATAGCTTGGCAACCACCCAATAAGCCAAATTTTCTTCAGAAATTAAGTAGAATTGCTTGAGCAGTTTCTCTAAGCAAGATTTCTAAGATCTTACTTAGGTGCTATTACTTTTACACATGAATGAATATGATCCCCTCATACAAAACAATGAATTACTATAATCCATATTTTCTTTCTTAAAGTAATTCATGGCTTTGTAAAGAAAACAGAGACGTCACTACATTAATCTACAGATTAATTATAAAACATTAGTTGCTCTGAATTTTAACAGCCCAATTAGCATTGTTCTTGCTGTTAGCCTGTTTAAAGATACTATCTGTTTACATAAGTTCATGTTTAGCAGTTTCTATAGCTTGCCTGAGCTCCAAGGCTTATGTCACTGAAACCATACAGCATTATAAAGTAATTCTGGTATCGCACAGAGAACAATGAGCGATTTTGTATACCACCATTGACTTACATCTCAAAATGTAAGGTCTACAGTGTTTTCATAGGTGGAATGGTAATAACAAAAAGAAATGGACAGGAAAGGGGAAGAGAGGTTTAGACACTTGAACAGGATGATTTGGAGCAGGGTTATAGAGATTTTATTAAAGATTTTCCTAAGTCCAGTACTTCTTCTTTAAAGGGTTCAGCTACTGTATTAGTTCCCAAAGGCTGCTGTAACAAAGTACCGTGAATGGAAGGGCTTAAACAGCAGAAGCTTATTGCGTTGTAGTTTTGGAGGCTAGAAGTCCAAGATCAAGGCATCAGCTGGGCTGATTCCTTCTGAGAGCTGTAGAAAGAATCTGTGCGGTGCCTATCTCCGCTTCTGGTGGTTTCTCAGGAATCTTCGACATTCCTTGGCTTGCAGACACATCACCTCAATCTCTGCCTCAATGGCCACATGGAGTTCTGTGTGTGTGTGTGTGCACACTTCCTCTTCTCATAAGGACACCACTCACATTGGACTAGGGCCCACCCTAATGACCTCATTTTAGCTTGAGTGTACCCAAGGACCCTATGTTCAACTCAGGTCACATTCTGAGGTACTGAGGGTTAAGACTTTAACATATGAATTTTGAAGAGACACAATTCAGCCCATAACAGCCACTGACACTCAAATCCCTGCTTTGTTAATACTCTTTTCATGCATTTAGCTCTTTTCTTCAGAGCCTACGATCTCTCTCAATAACGCAGACCAGTCCACAGGGAACAAAGAAAACTCCAGTGACCTTGGTTAATTGAAAAATAATTTTTTTCTCAATTTTTATATTTCAGATCTTCAGGCAGATTTTTTCCAACATAAGCAAGAAGTAAAATTCCAGTTGAAGTGAAATTATAGTTTGGTGCATTATCTCTCCCAGCTTCCATCTAGAATTTCAAACATCAAATAAAAGATACTGAATCATGTGTTTAATGACATCAGGATACCTGGTATTGTTCTGAGCAGATACCAAATTCTCAATAAATATCAGTTGATTTTCTTTAAATATAGTGGCTATAAATCTTAGGTTCAAGAATAATTTATTTCTTTATTGTCTATAAATCAAACCAATTCCCTTACAGAGTGTTCATTCATCAGGGTGAAAGAAAGTCCTATCTTACTGGATTCTAATGTTTTAACACAGACATATCTTATTAAACCATCTTCATCTCATCTGTCCAGGGAAGGCTCTTTCTAGTTTAAAAAGAAATTCCTCTTTATCTCCTTCACTTCCAAACCACTCTTTCTGAACTCAGATTGTATTTGAATAGGTTTTATAGCACAGTATACACAGAACCTGACTCATTAGCAAGAGATGTCATGCTCTCCTTTCCTCAAGACAATAAGATTTTAATATTTAAATCATCCAAGACAGTGAAAAGAAATATTTGTATTTTTGTCTTCTAGTAAAGAAAAGAAGCAAGACAAAAGAATTACAATCATATAATAAAATTCACATCCAGTATAGACCAGAGAACGAGGTCAGAACTGTTAAATCCTGCTATCCATTTATGTACAGTGAGTTCTTAAAAGAATACAGGAAAGTAGTTCTTTCCTGATATAGGAAAAACCCTCAGGCATCCCGAGGGAAAAAGTGGGGGGATAGGCAGTAAATTAGTTCAAAGGCTTACATTTTGGAGCAAGAAGACCCAAGTTCCAATTCTAGTCTTTGCTGTTTGACTCATTTTGAGTCTTGGTTTCTGTGACTATTAAAGAGAGATATATAACATTTCAAGATTCTCATGAAATTTTACAGATAATTTATCTCAACTGCTTGGCAAGTTAAAATACTTCACATACGGGTAACTGTGGTATTTATTATTGTTTTGTTGTTATTGTTTTTACATCCCCAATAAATCATATATAGCTTGGCATATGGTTGCTGCCTAAGGAAAGGTTAACTGTGAGAAGCGAGAGCTTTCTTGTGGTTTCTCTCAGACAGCACCGATCTACAGAACATTAAACTTTGCTGCTCCATTATAAAACTCTTTGGTAGACAGAGTAATGCCCCCCTCAAAGATGTCCATGTCCAAATCCCCAGAACTTGTGAATATGATTAAGTTAAGAATCTTGAGATGGGGAGATTATCTTAGTGAACCCAACATAATCACAAGAATCCTTAGAAGAGGGAGCAAGAGGTTCAAAGTCAGAAAAAGGTGAAAGAGGCAGACATGGAGGTTGGAACGATGTGCTTTGAAGACTGGGTGGCTTAAACAACAGATATTATAAATCCTCTAATATCCCAGGGTGTGACTTCACCTGGGAGAGACAGACCGGCCAGACGTTTGGCAGATTGCTGAGATTAAGGTCCAGCTACAGCCGACTAGTAGTTTCCCAGGCACATTGATCGGGTGTGAGAAGCCCACAATGTGGGAAATCTGTCTGCAGCTATACTCCATGGGACAACCTCATCATTTAATCCTTTCGATTTTGTTAAATTGCATTTTCTATGATTTCGTTTGGTAGGACAGACGACCTCAGATAAAGTCGAAGGAAGAGAGTTGAAGTTCCAGAATATGGAGGACAAGAAACAAGAAAGTCAGCAGTTAGTGGATGGCAGCAGGGCTGGTAGAGCAGCCAACAGGACAGGAGAGAGCGGTGTGTAAGCAGTTCATTGGAGAGGCTCTGTGGAAAAGAGGGGAATGTCAACATTCCGTAGTGATTTATACGGTATATTCTTCTTAAAGGGATAGCTGCTTGGTCACTAGCTCGTTGAGTGTAAAGGAAATCAGACACAGCTAACTAGCAGTACAGTAGGAAGAAAATAAGAAAGTATGTATCGTGGAACTCTAGTGAAGAAAATGTGAAAGGGATGATCATGTATGAAAAATGCTGGTGAAGGGTCAGATAAGATGCAACCTGAGAACTTACCTGAGACTTATAGCTACTATGTTTAAATAAAGCCGATTCATATTTAATATAAGCATCTGTTTTATGCTCAGACAGTGCTAGGCATTCAGACACATACATTTTCTCTTTCACTTGATATTTCCTGCTCTTAATTGTGCGAGGGTGTGGCAGTGCACCAAACTTTTCCTGTCGCCGTAGTGTAAACTGATTCCCACTGTCACTCTTCTCTGCACTTCACTTGCCATGAAGGCTTCGTTTTTCTCCAAGTGATTCCACTCCATCTACTTTTCTATTTCATATTCTTTCTGTCAGAAATGTCGCCCCCTTTGTTTACCTGCCCATCTTTCAATCAAACTCAGTTGTCTGTACCTCTACAAAAATATAACCCCTTTTAAAAAAATTTTTTTACTACTATTTATTAAGGCCAACCATATACTGGTACTGAGCTAATATTTTTCTATGCATGGTCTCATTTAATCCTCAACCCAAAGAGGGAGGTCCTGTTATCATTGTTCCTACTTTAGAAAAGGCGCGGGCAAGATAAATAATTGATTCCAGAACTAGAAATCTTAACTTCTATGCCAGTGTCCTCCTCCCCCATTGCCCACTGCTCCCCTCTCTCCCTCTCCCTGCTCAGAAAGCATTCTGCTTCCCCACGGTGCACCAGAGTACTCGTAGAGGGCTTCCTTTCTTGTTTGTTATGCACTTTCATACGTGCTTGTCTCCCCATAGACTCTAGTACCTCTAGCAAGCAGGTCTCTAGAGTTTGCTGACACACGAAAGGCCTCCTATGTATTCCAGGCTTGTTACTCAGCATAACAGCAGTGTTTTCTGCTTGTCATAGAAAAACAAATATATCCATAAGTATTCTTCTTCTAATTCTAGTTTTACCACCTCAACTCCCAGGGTGACATCATTAAACTTTTTTTAAAGCTGGAGACTTATGACAGGTGGGGAGAAGCAGGAGAAAACAGATTTGACTGATATTCTGATGCTATTTGCAGAGGAGCGTTCAGTTTCCAGAATCGGAGAGTTCAGGGTAAGTGGGTGAAACAAAGCAGAATGCTGAGAGGATGTTTTCACACTTTTGCTTCCTGTGCAACCGTAGTTACACTACTCAGATCATCCATTCTATACTAGAAGGGGTGTTTTAAAGTAATAAAGGGAAAGATGCTAATATGTTTTTGCTTCTCAAGCAAAGACCTCTAGCTCTCAATTAAAATAATCTGAATTTTAAAACAATATCAGATGTTGGCAAGACACATCTGGGCCTTGAGCTCTTAACCAGAAAAATCATTTATGGACTTTTATTGCTAATATGTAAATCATATTAAATAGTTTTTACATCTATTGTGATAAAGTGGGCCACTTGGAAATCCTGTAGACAGAAACACTAACTTCCATCATCCCTACATCCCAACTGGATCTTGGAAGCTGGATGTGCCCTGAAAGGCCCCTTCCTGTGGGCAGCCCCACCCTTGGAGATGGCACTATGTGCCCAGCAGGCATCGGCTCTACCTGGGCAAGGCCATAGTGCTCAGGACTTTTGTTCCAGGAGGTCCACTATCTTACAAAAGTAAAAAATACAGTCAACCACAACATTTTGACCCTTCATGGAATGTTGCTATGAATAAGTGAGTTTTGGGTTCTAGTAGGGTATTTATGCCTTAAAGTATTATTTGTTGGTTTCAAAATTAATTAACTGAACAAAAATCTTATTACACATCATTTTATGTTTTCTTTTCCTGGAACCAATAATCAAATGTCATTGGAGATTTTCTTTATCAGTTAGTATCACCATCATTAACATTCCCTATTTCCTATTAACTTTTCCTATTGCAAGGCTGTGATGGTTCTTGGGTTTATCCAAATTGAAAAGGATTTGGGCCCTTGCATTGAGTGACTCTATATATACTTATAAAGCATGGTTATTTTGGCATGGTAGCATTTTCCCATTGTTTCCTATGTACTTTTTCTCTCTTCTATGAATACAGACATCAAGGACTGCAGATCTGAAATGCCTTGGATTATAAAGCAATTTACATCAACAGTAACAACAGGTATATTGTGTGATACAATAATAACCGTGATGTATGTTTTCCCAGCGGAAATTAGGCTCTTCCATGGGATCGTCAGGAAAGCATCCCATGGACCCGTGCACAGGAGATTGTGCTGTGGCACTATGGTTTATCAGTGTGGAAGGCTATCTCTGCGTCCACTTTCTGTCTACCTCGCCATGGAAAAAGTCCAATTGTTTCTTCAGCAAAGCCAAACAAAAGCCAGTGTCCAAAGTTTCTGCTTCATATTACAGCTTAATGTTTTTGGAGTCCACATAGTCTGCTGTGGGCCCTGGTACCTGCTAGACCCACACGGTTGCATGTTCCCACTGGCAGAGAACATGTGAATGCATAGAGCAAGTGTGGATCACAAGCAAGAGAGAGAGAGTGTGTGTGTCTTTGTTCCTCTGGGATTATATGAGTTTAAGTTTGGGATGAATCAGGTGCTTCTTCAAAAGAACAAATGGACTTTCTCAGGATTTTGATAAGTCTACCCCCTAGTTAGACTGACAGGCCTCTTTGATCAAGCACTCCCTCTATGTTCCCCAAGACAGTATTAGTACCCAATCCGGTACCAAAGGTGAGGAGAGAGGAGTGTTAGTCCCCTTGGCAGGGAAATGCTGTAATCCCATGGAGTGTGAAGCTGTAGCTTCGTGGTGAACCAAACAGATTTATGCTCCCCAGTTTATTAAGATCAATATCCAATTCCCTCTGCTTCCTATTCCTTTATTAATAACTAGTTAACTACCTATGGTAGCATATGTGCGGTAACATTAAATACTGAAGTGAGGGCCAGATACGGCCTCCCAAGAATACTGGAGTTGTGCCTAGGTGCCTTGGTTTGGTACGTACATTTTAGCAGCTCAGAGCCGCTTATTTTATTTTTTGGTTATTGTTCCTGGTTTGAACTGTATTCCAAATACATAAGGTTGCCAAGTAGATGAGTTCCTTAGTAGACCCGGTGCTGAAATAATGAGCATACTTATCTTATACCTATACAATTATGTTCATCTCTGCACTTCAGACAGCGCTTGAATTGTATAGTGGTTAACAGAATGAGCTCTGTAAACTGGCCTGGCTGCTTTTTAACCACTTAGCAGCCTTGTGACTTTAGGCAAGTTGTTTAACCTATCTATGCCATGGTTGGTTTGTCTATAAAATGGAGGTAATAATAGTATCTAACTCATAGAGCTAGTGTGAAGATTAAATATGTAGAGTCCATAGCACTTGCCTAGCACATATTTAGCATTCAGCGCATGTTAGCTTTTATTAAATTGTTTGCAAACCTAGAATTGTGGATCCTGTGTGTTAAATGACAAAGGTGTTCGATATCCATGGTCTTTTTGGATTCTGCTTCCCGTAAAGACCTTCCCTGAATGTAATCAACCCTCTCTTTAATCAGGGGAACTTTGATCTACTTTTCTTTCAGTGTTTATCTTGCAGTATCTACAATCACAGTCATTAAAAACAAAAGCTCTGCCCAGCTGGTGTAGCTCAGTGGACTGAGCGCGGGCTGGGAACCAGAGGATCCCGGTTCGATTCCCAGTTGTGGCACATGCCTGGGTTGCAGGCCAGGTCCCCAGTGAGGACCATGTGAGAGGCAACCATACATTGCTCTTTCTCCCTCCTTCTCCTCTCTCTGAAAATAAATAAATAAAATCTTTAAAAAAAAAAAAAAAAAAAAAGCTCTGTACAGGGCAAGAACTGTAGTATTGACCACCGTGACCTAAAGCACCAGCACTTCAGACCAATCAAAAACTAGTGTGAATTGAGAGTACACCTGTTTATGTATTAAGCAGCTCTTTCACCTAAAAGTTATATGCATAAATGACACCTTGAGGAACATACCTGATTAATGACCATCTTACAGAGGAAAAGTTGTCCTGGGAGTGAGTAATGCTTACCAGAAAAATTAAGTTTTCTAAGTGCTTTTTTGGGCTGCTAAATCTCAGCACTTCAAGTCAGTAGGAAAGCAACCTCCCCAAAGAATGTGACTTTCAGTAATAACAGCAGGACTTTTCCTCTTGTGCCCAGACCTTTCTCTGAAAAAAGGAAAATCAATAGCCTGCAGGGGATTTTCCAGGTTGATTTCCTCCAGTGTTGCCCTGCTCTGGCCATGCTGAAAGCCCAGATGGAAAATGCTGAAACATTTATAAGAGTGCTCTTCCAACTACTTCAAGCTGAAGCCTGTGGAATAGCTTTGATATACCTATCATTTTTCATACTCTTTCAAGTCTCTCAAGTTAAGTAGGGAAGGATGTGGATTCAATGCACAACACTTTATCAGTGATAAATGGTCTCCTGGAATCATGGCTTATAGGTTATAATACATAGGTAGTTCATGGTCTGTGAAAATAGTCACGGACTCAACTCAAAAATGTTTTATGACTGAAGAAGGGAAGTTGCGCTCTGTGGGGTATACATATTGCTTGGGCACTTCTAAAGACAGAATACTGTCTTTCAGAGAAGTTTAGAAAGAAGGAGAGATTCCTGTTAGGGAAGGAGGAGGAGGTGGGAACAGAAACACTACTATCTTGAGAAGAGAAGAGAACTTGGCCTCTGAAGAAAGTACAACTAGCATGTGCCAAGTTTCTTGATTTGCAGATATGCCCTTCCCCCCCCTAACCTTCCTCAGCCTCTCCTTGCCGCTAGACAACCAAGCTAGCCTGGTCTCTTTGCTCCACCTTGTGGCAACATCTAAACACTTTTTAAAAGACTGTTGTTTTTTTTTTCTTTCATTCAGAAATATTCCCAAAACCTGCATGTAGCTCTTCCTTTTCTAATTAAATAAGTTTTTTTTAAAAAAAACACCATTTAAGGTAACTAAAAGTTTCTTTCATGTATTAAATCATGTAATGTATACTATTTTGTCCTTTGTCAGCACAGGTTGTTAGGAATGACTCGCCACCGTTTGTATTTGTGTATCATTAGTTTGAGGCTACCGATTAGCAATACGCTTTTATAATATAAACTTTTTTTGCTGTTGAAAACACTGAAAGCAGACCTATCATGGAATCAATGAAATAACAATATAACATATATACAATAAAAATAACAAAATTTTAATGTATGTAATACAGAGAAAGAATCGTTTACTGGGCTTGCTAGGCCTGCTTAGGGCTTTGGAACTCTGTCCTCAGAAGTCCCCGGAAGCACCGGAAGAAAACTGGCTCCACTTCTGCTTTCCTAAGTGAGGGCCTCCTCAGATTAGTCTACAGCAATGCTAGGCCTGGTGTCGTTCCATCCCTTCCCATAAAAACTCTACAGATAATTGGTATCTCCAAGACCCTTCTTTGTTCCCAAAGAGTCAGTAACTTGGAAACTATATGGTGTGTTCTTGATGAAAAATAAAGTCCCCATGGAAGAGAATGGTTGAGTTTAATACTCATTCCAGTGTTTGTATTGGGTTCAAGGTAAAAGAAATAAATACAAAGAGCTGAAGACATAGAGGTGTTCGGAAGTGAAAAGAAATGTTGATTTCAAAGAAAGTAACAAACAGAGATGTCTAGATTTGAAAAGAAACTTCCAAACTCTCATTCATTAGCTACGGAAATGAAGAGACATAACTAAGTTGATGCATGGCTGATTCATAATAGTGACGAATAAGAGCCAAGAATCTCTGATCGCCAGCTCATTGGCCCTCCCAATAACAGAGGAAGAAATTCAGGCCATGATGAAATAAAATCAATGAAGTTATGCTCCCTCCTAAACTGAGACCTGGCTGGCTGTGTTGCTCTAGGTGGCATGTAATACACAGAGTTCTAGGTAGAGGAAAGGGAGGATCTAATCAAAGTAGTATGTACACCAAACCACCTTGTCCGGCATTTCTAAATGACTCCATGGGTAAAGAAACAAGTGCTATTTTTGGATTTCTTGCCAATCACATGAGCAGATATCAGCAGATTGTTAGACTAAACATTACTCTTGGACTTGTAGCAACTGCAGACATGGTCCTCCAGTTTGCACAAGGAACTTCTGGAGCAGGCTGAGAATGAGGCCCTTGATGGGTAATATCCATCTTGACATATCTCAGTTACAGTGCAGTGAAATTTCTGTGTAACTGTTACCTGTTCTAATCCCCCCAAGCCATGGATTTCAATGGTAACTCTGTTTATGTATTTAGGAGAGCATCACATCTGACTTTTTTTTTAAGGTTATTGGGGTGACATTCATAGGGTCGTGCTGAGCTAAGGGAAAGTCCCCTCTTGTAATGGTGCTCTCATCAGAACTAGAACACTTACTACTTTTTAGACAACTGTTGCACCTGCACTTGAGGGTAAGTGACGACAAAAACCAGTGCCACTGGACTCCACCCAGCTCCCCCGGGACCTGGTGTGCCCTGGTCCGCATCACCCTTGGTGCGCACATCAGAGACAGACACGTTAGGACACCTGCAGTTATGTGATGTCAGGAAGGGTTTGCTGCAGGCATCGGCTGGGCAGTTTTGAATCATTTCCCAGAATTTCGGAGGTATTACTGTATTTTCCAAATACAATGTATCCACTTTTTACACTGCCAAAATGTGTTATATGGGAAAGACAACACGGAAAGTTGCCCATGACTACAGGATTCCAGTTCCTGTGTGTTTCTGTGATCTACATGCAGATGTCAGGAGCTCTATGAGGAGGGCAGTTACCACGAATACATTACATTGCTGAGCTCCTAATCTCTATATAGTGTGGGGCGTCTAGGCACACAGACAATAAAGCTGGGGGTGTGGCCTCAGAGTCATGTCACCCTAGCTTTTCAATATGTAAAATTATAACATTTATTTAGATTGTTGCAAGTATTAAATTGTATAATGCAAGCAGAGTGCTGCTCATTATTGGCACAGACTGTTCTAGAAATGTCACCTAAAATCAGCATTAAATGATGCCAATTCTATGGACTGAAACTGGAATAAGACAATAATTCAGACTGTGGCTAAATGGTTAGAAACATTAAAATATTTGAAAGCATCTCATCAATTGAATTTTTAAAAATTTACCGTAACACAGACTTATCCTGGAATTGCCTTTTTCTAAACATTTCATTTCACACGGGTTGTCTAGCATAGTGTTTTGCGTGTATTTTTGTACAATAAATGTTTGTAAAATAAATGAATAAAAAAGAATGAACAAATGTATTGTTACCCATCACATAATATATATATTTTTTCTTTCAAAAACGTCATAGAAATTTATCCCATGAAAAATGTCAGAGAAATTTATCTTTAACCTGCATTTGCCTGAGCACTTATGAGAAATGGAGGAAGAGCTGAATACAAATCAATGAATATTCTCATTTGTCTGGCCCTCATTTATATGAATATACTAACTTTAATGGCAAGTTAATCCGTGCACAAACAATTATTCTCAGCTACCAGGTGTGAGGCATTGGTGAACACACGTGAGAAGGAATGAACTTCCTCCGGGAGTTTACATTCCGCGTGGGGTTCAGAGCACACACGAGAAATGCCACAGCAGGAGAGCGAATGTAGTTCCTTCAGGTACTGGTGATTTGTGGGTGAGATAAAACAGGACGACAGGATAGAGGCTAGAATGTAGGACGTGGCGGGGAGAACAACGTTTTTCAGGGATAATTCAGGAGGCTTTTCTGAAGAGGTTAATGGGGAGAAGGCCGTTGCAAAATGTTGAGACATATTTTTTCTTTCGGTAACTCTTTGTAAATGACTTTAAGATATCTGTATTTATATGTCTCTATCAATCTCTATATTTCAATATTATTCATTATAAGCAGTCTGTTAATTTATAAAACCATTATATATTTTTATTATTCTTATTTATAAACACTAAATATTAATTTTTAAACTTGTTGCTAATTCTCAGTTCTCTTAAAGCTACTTACGTTTTGTAGTGAGATTGTTTATGCTGATATTTTAAAATCTCTTTTACCTCTATCTGTTGCTCTTATTGGATTGAGTCAAATTTAGAAATTAAAATTTTCCCTTTATCCTTTTTCAAAAATTCCATTTGTATCAAAATAGACTGACAAAAATATTGGTACCAAGTGATTTAAAACAGGCTGGAGTAAAACAAAAGGATCATAAGGGTGGAAGTAGATAAACATACTCTTTTTCCAGTATTTTAATTTGGTACTGGTTATTGGTTTTTCCACCAAAAAAAAAAAAATGCTGAGAGGAAATTCATGATTCAAGCCAAGCGCAGTTAAAGAGGTCTGGAATCTTTCACCATAGCGAGACTAGATGTATAGCAAATCTCAGATAGAAGCCCAAGGAGAGCCTGACAAAGAACGCTGCAACTTCACAGTTACTGAAGATTGGTGCAATGAAACTGCACAGAGCAACACAGACTCCAGACATCAGGCTCCTCCCCTGAGCAGCGCTGTTCCCTGCTGATGCATCGTGATGGCAGGAGACCCAATCCACGGCCTCACACCTGCTGTGGGTTTCAAGCAGAGGAGTGACCTACAGACAAGGGGACACAGTCTGTCCAGTCCATTGATTCAGTGGTGAACAGGAAGAATGGCTTTGCAATTTCCAAACACAAACACAATATAATGCCTTTTTTAAAAATCCAGAGCGAGGATTTAAAACTATGGTACTTCTGTGTTCAGGAGCAAGCAAGATAAATACATGCATGTAGAAAATATATAACAAAGGATAATAAGAAAGCAATGAAAACAAAGCATGGTGGGGGAAATGTGAAAATATAGACATTTATTCATTATGTAGCTTAAGAATTTCAAGCCACCACATTGACTTCTCAAAGGCATTCAATATGATTCGACTCAATTCAGCATATATTCAGTGTTTATTATGTGCCAGACATTGGATCTTGGTCAATTTTATCAATTCTTTGAAACAAGCCCAATGCCTAGCATGCAGTATATGTACCGTAATTGCTTCTGAATGAATAAAAGATTGAATAAAATTTTATGACTCACTCAAGGATCTCAGTCAGAAACTAAATTCACATTTCTCTTTCAATCTGATTACATCTCTTCTATTTGCTACTTTACTTATAAATAATTGCATTTTTCTAGTCACCCAAGTTGACTTTAGTTATTTCCTCACTTAGATTGGTTTTCTATTATTAATGAAACAAACTAGCATACACATAACAACTTAAAACAGCACTCATCTTTTATCTCACTGTTTTGTAGGTCAAAAGTCCCAGTCTCTGCTCAGGGTCTCACAAGACTGAAGTCCAGATACTGGTTGGGCTGACTCTTATTGAAAGATTTGGGGCAAGAACCCCATCCATTCTCATTCAGGTTGGCCAAATTCAATCTCTTGCACTTCCGGGACCCAGTCTTGCTGGCTGATAGCTAGGAGTTCCTTTCAGCTTCTGCAGGCAGCCTCCGCTTCACTTCTCCGTCTTCGACCAGCAGTGGCCAGTCTTTCTCACGGGGCAGTTCGGTACTTCTCATGCCCTAAATCTCTCAGACGTCTCTCCTGCTCCCAGCCAGAGAAAACTTTCTGCTCATAAAGGGCTCATGTAATTAGATTAGGACCATGTGAGTAACCTCCTTTTTGTCATATAACATATAATGACAGGGGTAATACTAGGGGGTAACGGTCATGAGGGCCATCTTAAAATTCTGCTTACCTGTCTCCCCAAAGTCTCTCACACCCACTGAATTGTCAAGCATTATGGATTCTCACATTCACTCCTTTGCATTACTACTACATATACATGAATGCGGAGGGTTGGTGTATTTATGAGGAAGTGGTAGGAAGTATAGCATCATGCCCCGGGTAGGCAGTAGCCCAATGTTAGATTTTCAATAAAAACTTACGAATCCAGATTTGAAGAAAAAAGTATCTCTATTTCAACTATATCAATTTTTAAATAATTTATGCATATCCAAACAAACATCTCTGCTTGCTAAAACTAGCCCTGAGTTATCAATTTATATTATCTGCACTAGACACTGTACATATTTCTAGCTCTTCTCAAGACAAGGGTTGTATATCTGCTTATTTTCAACGTCTGGAATTGCTCTGACACCTGTGACATCCTCAATTAATGTGTATTTACTGAATTAATGATTACATTCATATTTAGTTAAAATAAGGTAATGGTGTATGTCATTTGCCCATTTCATGAGAATGTAATAGAATCAGATTATTTTTATCTCATTAGATAACAGGCACGCCTCCGATTTAGAACCACAGGAGAAGGTATATTTTAATACTAGAGTGATAGAGTGTGTTCTAGGAGCAACTACAGTTAAATAAATAAAATATTCCCACCAATGGAATTGACATTCCTCAAGGAAGTAGGAGGGGAGATCCAAAAAACCCAGAATTTATTTATAAAAAATTGTGTATTTATTCTTACACTTTTAAACTTTAGTCACCTTCAAAGTACTATCCATTTGATGCAATAAACCTATTTAAATGTTTTTTCCACCACTAAAAACAGTTTTTGAACTGGTGGATTTTGATGCCTTTTAGTGCTTCTGCCATTTTTTGTTTCATGTCTTCCATATTGGCAAAATGTTTCTCTTTGAGGACATTATTTCATCCAGAGGAACAAACCAAAAAAAAGTCACTGGGGTGAGATAGGGTGCATAGGGAGGGTGGGCCACATGGGTTATGCCATTTTGGGTCAAAAACGGCTGAACATTCAACATGGTATCGTAAATCACCCATCACAACATGGGCAAACTGGTTGAACGAGTCTTCAAAAAAAGTTCACTGACGCTGACCGCTGCCCCTCAGAACAACGCCAGCTGGTGCACTGATACAGGTGGGTTCCTGGAACACTCACCTAGCAGGGAAGCCTGGACTACAAGGGGCCCGCCCTCCAGAAGACAGTTCCGATTTGTTGAAGTCCCCCCTTCGTCTGTCGCCTCTGACAGTATTTACATCCACATCATTCAAAGATTGATCGAAAGCATTTATTCTGTTTAGAGGCTACACGTGCAATATCCAAAACCTTCTGAGATATTCCATTAAATGCTTCACAAGTGAGTTTTTTACTAGAAGCCCTAGTTTTTAAGTACAGTATCAATCCTGATCTCCAGAAGTTTCTCACATGGCTCTTTACCAGTGTAACAGTCTTAAACAGTATTATATTTATTACCAGCTTTAAAGCCTCACTCAAAATGTAAATATATGTTCTCAAAAAATAAGATGGCTCAAATTGGTGGGCAGGTGTTGGGTGGAGAAGGATTTTAAAAAAGCACAAATGATGATTTTACAAATTACCACAAAGAGCCGCAGTGAGTGATCTAGACAAAGGGCCCATCCCATCAACAAAACGGCACGCAATACACTTGAATTTCTGGGATGACCATCACACTTCATTTTCTTGGAGCCTCAGAACCTATATGTTTCCATGACAAAGAAAATGTATTTTGAGCTCAGAAGCTATCAGCAAAGAAATTTAGCAAACTCCCAGTTCTATTAGCAAACTTCTGGTTCAAAGATAAATGGCATCCCCTGGATTAGCCTGAAGATAAAACAGACCATTTGGAGCTGGTGTTGTCACGGTGTTGCTTACAGTCAAATTTAAAGAATATAGGGTTAGATAAAGTATTTTTAAATGTATACCTGATCACATCACTAGAATATATGGCTGCATCAATGTTTTTCCCAGCAGATGTATAAAAACGTTGTGATTTTCTTTATCATATTCAAATAGAATTTCTGAAGGGGCATGACACTGGATTTTTAGGTGGATCGTTCAGCAGTTTTCGGTTGGCGGTTCTCATGTCCTCATTTGCTACTTTAACTGCTTTACAAGGAGAATGGCATTTTTGAACCGAAAGGAAATTTGGTATTCTTACCGATTGTGCAGAAAGTTAATCTACACTTTGTGGTAAAATGTCCTGATTTTTATTCTATGATTATAAAACTAGTTATCTGACCAATACTATTCAGTATCCTAAGCCAATTGAATTGATACTAACTTCTCAGAAAAATACATGAAATGAAATGAATTATTTTGAGAGAAGTAATTCTTACACCATAAAAGACAGCTGCTTTTCAAATAACATTAACTGGATTTTTAATAAAACCTATTAGAATTTTGTATTTTTTTCCTCTTCTGGAGACGTTTTAAGTCAAATATAGTAACCACAGCCTACAGTTTGGCTCTCTCTTCTCTAGGCATTCTTTGCTTAATTCCCCCTATTTTTAGCTTTATTCAGTTGTTCCAAGAACATACCTTTTCTCAGAAAGTAATATTTTCTCCACCTTCAGAAAAAAAATTTAGAAAAAGGTCAGAAAATGCAGACTCTCTAAAAATGTACTTGGCCTGCTTCTTCTCAGAATTTAAAAACACGTGTATTCTCTAGGGCGGTAACTCTAAAACACAAAGGGGCAGCAGCATTCCACTGTTGCAACCATGTCACTTAACCGATGATGAGCTAGCAAACTTAGACCACAGTCCCTTCAAACCAAGTAGGTCCCCACTGTTAATTCACTTACTTTATTTTGTAGTTGGTCCCTTATTTTCACCGATGCTCACAGTCAAGGCTGGACTTGAAAAATCTAAAAAATGTTAGCCCAAGTGTGAAGGGGAGCCAACCTTTTGCCACCATCAAACTGCCATTTGGGATTTTGATTTGAAGCTGGTTATCGAGAAACAAGACTCGTAGAGAACTTTGAGTCTTCCCCTTTCTTGATGGAAAGGTCTGCTCCTGAAAGGAAATCTTGGTGTGTTCGCCTCGGCCTGATCTGGAGGACATACGGTGGGTCGGAAGGCTCCAGGGGGCGCCCTGGTAACTAGATCACCCTGCGTGTCCCACTGAAGCAAGGGTGTGCCCGCCACATGTGTTCTGCTCTTCCCGATCGCCTGTGAATTGCCCACTTTTACTTTTAAAATCTAATACTCACGTCCCTGCTTTTCTAAAATGACATCTATACCCAGATTTCTCTCTCTGTTTGGGGGAATTTTCATGCTTACGTGAATTGCCTGTTCGTAAGTATTAAAATTTTATTTTCTCCTGTTCATCTGTTTTTGTTAATTTGATTATCAGCCTAGCTAGAAGAATTTAGAAGGTGGGAGGAAAAGTTTTTGCTTTTTTTCTTAGCTTCCACAGACTCCATTGCTCTCTTCAGTTCTATTTAATATCATTGAGAACTTGGCAGGAGAATTCTATCTGACCAACACACAATGATCAGGGAGGGTGAGTGGTGATCACACTGATGTTTTATTATAGGGATGAGATATAATGATATATTTAGAGGTGTGATATGATGTAATATGTGTTATAATGAATTCCAAATAAATAAGAATAAGTGATACTAGTATAAAATACCTAGAAAGACAAAAGTTTGGGAGTCAAGTATAAATCACAGATAAAAATTATTAAAAGTAAACATTGATTGTGGTGATTTCTACTTTATAGGGGGTTACGTTTTGTTTGTTTATATCTTTCTCTTTTGTTTTGTTTTTGGAATACAAGGAGAATGTGAGGAAAGAAAGCTACTACAGTTTTTAGTATATATTCTCTTAAGGTAAAAGAAATCTGGTGCTTTAAGGTTGACTAACCTTTAGTGGAAAAGTAAATCTCTCTTCCTTTCCCTTCTCCGTACAGAAGTCGAAGGGGGAAGCTGAACGTTTACAGCCCGTGCTCTGTGATGAGGCTTCGAGCAGGCCGTTCTTTACTGAGTGGTTTACACGAATGAGTCTTTTGGCGATGGGAAGTAGGCTCAGAGGTGAATGGGCTGTAGAGAGTTAACTTGCAGGACACCCTAAGATGATGAGCCCGAAAAATGGAAGGATAGAACGAAGCAGCAGAGACCGTGAGAAAGGAATGGGGCTAGAGTAACATAATCAGAGTAGTAAAGGCAACAGAAACACTAATGGGAAATAGCATGATGGGAAATAATTAATTTTGAAATACTTGTATTCCACAGCTGTTAAAAACTCACTGTATTGTACCTACTCTTAGGCAAAAATCTGAAACACACACAGTACCACCTGGCGTTCTGGTGAATCATTCTTAAACATTAGCTCAAATGTCACCCCTTCTTCGTGACTGTGACTCTAACAACCCACCTGTTTCCCAGAAAGTCCATCAGAGAAAACTAATCCCTTCTTGCTCTGCGTTCTTGTCGTATTTCATACATAAATCTGTTTCACCCATAAGACCATAAGCTATTTTAAGTCAAGGGCCTTTTCTATTTATCTTTGTAACTCTAAAATTCTGGCAATATGCCTGGCTGGCACCTGATAAACCTTCAATAAATCTTGGTTGAAAGGAATCAGTTAAGGCAGCCTTCTAAGAACAATCGAACTTCTTATCAGTACCGCACGCTAACCAACTGCATCACTGGAGCTCCACAAGTAAGTTTCTTAAAGACATTAATTAAAAATAAAAAGCATCATGCCCGGCTGGTGTAGCTCAGTGGATTGAGCACGGGCTGGGAACCAAAAGGTCCCGGTTCGATTCCCAGTAGGGGCACATGCCTGGGTTGCGGGCCAGGTCCCCAGTGAGGGCCATGTGAGAGGCAACCATACATTGCTGTTTCTCTCCCTCTCTTTCTCCTTCCCTTCCCCTCTCTCTAAAAATAAATAAATAAAATATAAAAAAAAATAAAAAGCATCAACAATCACTTACTCATCAGATAGAAAGATAGGTATCAAAATAAATTGTATGCAAGTAGGAATTAGTGTGGACTTCTAATGTGTTGCAGGTCACGGTCCAGAACATCGTCCAGCACATACTTTGTACATGTGTTCCCTTGTGTCATTCATGTTTCTTTATGTCATGTGCAGTCCCTTTTGGCATTCAAATTCCTTTATGGCATTCAGAAGGTTGCATTGCCACTAACTGTTTTCAAGTCACCCACTAACCTGTAAACACCCTGATGCCAAGACTGTTTTGTATTCCTGAATAAATGGCCAGTAGCTGTACGGTAACTGATACACAGAGTAAGGGTCCAGAAAAAGTTTGAGGAAGGGAGAAGGACACGAAATAAAGGAAAGAGAAAAGTATGAAAGAGTTGCAGGGGGCTAGACAAAGAGTAAAAATTTAAGAGCGTGGTATATTACAAAAGAGTCCTGGCTGGTGTGGCTCAGTGGATTAAGCACTGGGTGTTCAAACCAAAGGGTTGCCGGTTTGATGCCCAGTCTAGGCACATGCCTGGGTTGCAGGCCAGGTCCCCAGTAGGGGGCGCATGAGAGGCAACTCCACATTGATGTTTCTCTCCCTCTCTTTCTCTTTCCCTTCCCCCTCTCTAAAAATAAGTAAATAAAGTCTTTTAAAAATATATTACAAAATATTTTTTTATGGGATTGAGGGTATTAGGCCCAATAAAGCACTCAGATAGAAGCTTCCAGGATGACAGTGATTGAGCCAAAAGCAAATCTTTTCTTCCCAGTTTCCTCCTTGCTGCTCAGGTGCCACATGCATATCTGACTAATGTCCAAACAGAAAGCTGGACTCCTGGTGCAAGAATGTGCTGGCAAGCTGTCAGTGACCTTTAAGAATCAATCATTGCAGATGGGCACCACAGAGAGAGGAAATGATCTTCAGCTGGGCTGTTTCTCTTCTGCTGGCACAGAGATGTGCACACAATTACACGAGCAGAATTTTTTGTTTTCAAACTGCCTGTCCAAATCTTCCAGTATTTTCCATAGCTTTACTGCAAAAAATAACACTAGCCTCAGGTTTAACAGGATGTGAAAACTCCTTCCATGTCTTGAGACAATCCCCCTCCTAAGCTGCTGCTCAGCCCATTGGCCTCTTTTATTCACCCAGTGTGATTTGCGTAAATTGTTTTAGCAGCCAGGTACCAAGAGCAAATATTGGCCTTTCTTCTTCCTGAGTCCCTGATTTTTTCCTTTATCCACATGCTCCTGCCAAATCCCCAAAGTCGGGAGGCATTGCCTAGGTTGTACTTGCTAGTTCAGTGTGGATAAACACAGCTGGTCAGCAGCCACCAGTCCTTCCTCCTCACTCAGCCCTTTTCTTTCCCTTTCCAAGTACGGGGTCTCGCTGCCTACCTGAAGCTGCCTACCTGTGGCTCTTTTCGGAATGCCATGTAGATTGGGTGTTAGGCTGCAAGTGCAATACCTGTCCAGACATTTAAAAAATGACATCAGCCCTGGCTTGTGTGGCTCAATTGGAGTGCTGTCCCGTAAACCGAAGGATTGCAGGTTTGATTCCCAGTCAGGGCACCTGACGAGATATGGGTTCAACTCCCAGTTGGGGCGCCTGATTGTGCGGCAGGCAATCGATTGATGTTTCTTTCTCACATAGATGTTTCTCTCTCTCCCCCTTCCTCTTTCTCTAAAAAGCAATGAAAAAATGTCCTCAGATAAGGATTAAAAAAAATAATAATAATAATAATAATAATAATAATGTGTATTAAATATGGTATCTAGGATAATATTACTTCTTTGACATTTTCCAAGTTCTCACTCACAGGCTTATACATTTTTTGCTTGAATGGTTAGTAGAAATTGACAGTTCTTGCTATTCTTCTGATGCAGACATGCAGATGCACAAGTGCGGGAAATGTTTTGTTTGTTTACTTGTTTGCTTTTGGAATGGAGGGAGTAATTGAGGAAAGAAAGTTGGTTTGCTTTCTAGTATATATATACACATATACATATATACCATGTATATGCATATATGTATATCATGTATATTTTACATTTATATGTTAAAAAAACAGGTGTATTAGCTTTCAAAAATCATACTGTATCGGTATTTTGGATATATCACATTTTTTCCTAAAAGATACATTTCTAGTACAAATAAAGGAGGTCAGCCAGAAAGAAGGCACTCTGCTATGTAAAGCAATGTAATATTAGAATAATCCAACATCATTATAACATTTTGTCACCAGCTGATGATAAGCAATGGCTTCACTGAATTTCACATACTATTCAGAAGTGAATCTAATTTTGTGGACGAAACACTAGTTAAAAATATTTTTCTATTTGAACACATCTGTAAACTACAACACATGTAATTGGCATTGTAGATCTAACTCTGAAAAAAATATGTGGATGTAAATGCTTTTGAATAAAATTTATACTATACCACCTTCTAAAAAGTTTATTATCTCTGTATTTTTTCAAAAATCTACGGGAATAAATTTCAAAATCTCATCTTTGTTCTCTTCTGTTTAAATTTCTTCTTAGAAATTTGCTGTGAATGTGTGTTCAGAGCCATTAAGTCGTGTAAGAGCCCATTCCTCTCACCTCCAAGCCTCCCTAAGCAGCAGGAAGCGTTATTTCAACAGGCTGGAGTAAGACTAGGTTTGCTCTATAGCACATTTGACATCACTCCACTGGCCCAGCACTCTTAACAGCACTAATGAAGCCAGTTGCTTTCTCCTGTGGAGAATAGATTAGACGCAACCCTGCCAAATATGAAGCTCCAGACAGCTAGGGAAACCTATCTCTTGAACTGGTTACAGAGCTGGAGGAAGTCAATGCAGTCCTTTAAAGTCCCTTCCCCGCCATCATCATTCTGGGGGTATTCATTGTGGCCAACCTGAGAAACGTGGTAGCTGCTGCTCTTCCATAGTTCTGTAATAGAAATAAAAAGGTGTTCGACCTCTCCAGTTGTACGAGTCAGAGAACTTTCCAGAATATTAATAGTACTGGCCCAGACCTGCTCCTGGAAGAGCGAGTGCCAGGACAGGAGGTTTCTGCAGCTGTAGAAGAAGCACATTCTGTTCCTTTTCTCGATCAGCCAGCCAGACAAAATAAGAACAGGGCTCCCCTCATTTCTGGAGCCACATTCCGCTGTGGACTGGAGAGGTGCCCCCGACACATGGCATTTCCTACTGGGAAAAGTGCTAAAATTAACCAGAAGTTCCTCAAGCGCTGGCCAGCGCGATATCTCAGGCAGCCCAGCTCACGTTTCCCTCCGGCACACTGGCTTCTTTGCTATCTCTGGAGCGAGTTATCCTTGGCATTCATGGGGCATTTATAATTGCTGTGTCTTAAAACTTCGAACTCTCTAGTAATGACCAACTAGTGGAAATTTCAGTGAATAGAGCTTTTTTACTCTACTAATTCCAGCCGTGAGCTACAAACAGAAAGATCCTTTTTGAGGGTTTTTCTTGCACAGGCTCCATCTGGCGTTTGCGATGCGAGTCCAAGGGAACCTCCTAATGAAACGGAGCCTCCTGGTGCTCACCCAGTTGTCTGTGGGGTCTGCTATTTAAGACTGCCCTTTCTGCACCAAACTGCCCTCCTCTCCAATCAACCATCTAGGGACAGGGTGAAGGGGCCTGAGGCTCTGGGACCAGTGCAGAGGCATCGCACACACAGGCAGCCTCACGCCATGGGGGCCAGGCAGGCGGGAGCCATGGGAAGGCGGTCATGGCCCTGCAGGTTCCCCAAACCCTCTGAGTGAATGTCACTTTGTCCCTGTGCTCACAGAGGTGTCCAGGCCCTGTGAGACTACCTAGCTGGGCTGACTCCAAGCCTCCAAGCCCCAACACAAACATTTGACTTTGGATCTGCTCACATCACCCCCTACCCTACCCCCACTGCCTCTAGTTCTCTGCTTTGGCCTGAGATGACTTCTCACCCCGCAGTCAGGTTGGCCCTGGTGCACTCACCTCACCCTTACTGCATTCTCCTGTGTCCCAAACAGACCACAGACCTGCCTTCCTGCTGACAAAACATACCTGTGCCCCTGGGTCCCTTCTCTCCAGGTCTCTAGTGTCTTTCTGGAAACTTCCAATCAAGATTCAGCCTTCCACAAAGCAGGAAGTGGGAACACAGCCCAAACAAGGGCCACCTGTGGTGGGATGTGGCACAGCCTGGGGGCCATTCACTGGTCTGCTCCGTGACCTTAAGAAAGTCATACCTGCTCTGAGGCTTGTTTTTTATTTTCATCCCAACAAGGGGAGAGCACAAATATCCAAGGACTCATTAAGTATTCTCTTCAAAACCTTTAGCCTGGTAATAGCATAAACAATTAACAAACAAACAAACAAACAAAAAACCTTTAGCCTGGCAGATGGTGCTTCTCAATATCCGCTTTTGTAATTCCAGCATGTAATCTCACAATTTGTCATACCAAAAAGTCTTCCAAGTTCAAAAATGCAGGTTTATAATGTTCACAGTTCTTCCACACAGCCCTGTTTCTACTTTCTCATCCTTAATATGGGACTGATAATAGTGTCTTCCTCCTATTTATTATTTTGTGAGCAGGAAATCAGGTGCCATATATTAAACATTTGGCAAAATACCTGGCATGGCTGTGTGCCCAAAGCATGTTAGGAGGAAGTATTCCTACTACTACAGCAACAGCGACTATGTGGTGACTCTGAGAACTCCTGAAATCAAAAAACAAAAACGTTTTACTGTTGCTGAGTGAAGTGTTTCTGAATGTAATTTCAGCTCCTTAACAGTTAAGGAGTACTTACATTTTTGCAGTCCTAAAATTATTTCAGCCCTTTGAAGGTAACCGGGAGACTGATGTGGCTCCCGGTGAAAATGAGTTTGACATCCCTACTCTACATGATCTCCATTTCTGTGAACCTGTTCCCGTTCCAGTTGTTTGCTTAGTTTGTTTTTCATTTGCTTTTGTTTTTTTAGGTTCAGTTGTTGATAGTTGTGTGTTTGTTGTCATTTTACTGTTCATATTTTTGTTCTCCTTTTTCTTACATAAGCCCCTTTAACATTTCATATAATAATGGCTTGGTGATGATGAACTCCTTTAACTTGACCTTATCTGAGAAGTACTTTGTCTGCCCTTCCATTCTAAATGATAGCTTTGCTGGATAGAGTAATCTTGGATGTAGGTCCTTGCCTTTCATGACTTCAAATACTTCTTCCCAGCCCCTTCTTGCCTGCAAGGTTTATTTTGAGAAATCAGCTGCTAATCTCATGGGCACTCCTTTGTAGGTAACTGTCTCCTTTTCTCTTGCTGCTTTAAGATTCTCTCCTTATCTTTAATCTTGGGTAATGTAATTATGATGTTCCTTGGTGTGTGATTCCTTGGGTCCAACTTTTTTGGGTCTCTGAGCTTCCTGAAAGTCTATTCCCTTTCTCAGGTTAGGGAAGTTCTCCTTCATTATGTTTTCAAGTAAGGTTTCAATTTCTTGCTCTTCCTCTTCTCCTTCTGGCACCCCTGTGATTCAGATGTTGGAACGTTTAAAGTTGTCCTGCACCCCTGAGCCTCTCTTCACTTTTTTGCATTCTTGTTTCTTCATCTGTTCTGGATGAATGTTTATTTCTTCCTTCTATTCCAAACTGTTGATTTGAGTTCTGGTTTCCTTCCCTTCACTGTTGGTTCCTTGTACATTTTCCTTTGTTTCACTTTTCATAGCTTTTACTTGCTCCTCTATTTTGCAACCATACTCAACAGAGCTCACTTTCTGTGAGCATCCTGATTACCATTGTTTTGAACTCTGCATCTGAAAGGTTCTCTAGCTCTTCATCGCTTAGTTGTATTTTTTCTGGAGCTTTGATCTGTTCTTTTATTTGGGCCATACTTTTTTTTGTCTAGGTGCACCTGTTACATACTAAGGGGAGGAGCCTTATGTATTCACCAGGGAAGGGCAACCCAGGTCTCTGCATTGTGGCCCGGTCTGCATGAATGTTTCTTCTTTAAATCCTTGGTTGTTGGACTCCCATAGAGTTTCATTTTCTTGCAGTTCTGGTTATTTTTTGTTTTTAAATTTGTTGTTGTCCTTCTTTTGGTTGTGTGGGGAGGCAAAGTGTATCTACCTATGCCTCCATATTGGTTGGAAGTCACATTAGTGAGTGCACTTCTAAAGTAGGACTTTATCTTTTCTCTTTAGATAGTTTGTACACAGTAATGTACTCGACACTAATGCATTTACCACTAAATACTGTTTTAATATAATAATATCTCTTCAAGTACATTTAAAATGCAGACATTAATTTACACAGCTTTCATTACCTAACTCATCTGTTTCCTGAGAAGGATTATGAACTCTTGCAGGCAGGTAATATAATATGAAGCTTCCTGTTCATTCAACAAAATTCAATGAAACCAATATTATTATGCCAGACACCTGCTAAACATTCAGATTCTTGAGACATAAAATATGGCTGTAGCAGAAGTTCTCATAAATGGATATTAACAATAAATTTGGAGTTGTTTTGTTATTTGCTTAATTGTTTCAATTTCAATTTGGTCACATCATTATGTTCAATAGATTCCACTAGTGCCCACGAGACAAGAGACTGAAGGAAACAATATTTGGGGTCAAAACAAATGTCTTTTAAAAGACTGTATTAAGATAAGCTTCCTTGTTCTTCCTACATAATAGGAATAGAAAATAGGGAATTCTATCAGGGTTGCATTAAGATTTTTATGTAGATCTTCAGATGCCCATCCAACCATCTAACAATATTCAAATCATTCTTAAATTCTTTGGAATCCTTCCAGAGAAAATTAGCACTCTCTTTGCAAGGTGGCAGCTCTACCAGAAGAGGGCACTGTAGTCCCAATTCACTCCGAGAGAAGCTAAATTTAGAAACCGTGCTCTGTTCGGGCTTACCCTAGATTCCAGGCGTTGCAAAAGGAACATTTGCACGTGTCTACTGTACTCAAATGAAAATGAAACAGGGAAGCCCTTGTGAGCTCAATTCTTCCGAAGGCAAGAAAACAAATGTAATGACAACTAGGGGTTTGTCAGCGCATCGAGTCATTTTTTATTCGTCCACAAGGTGGCACCTCTTCCTCAATGACAACTGAGCTACTCCAGGGAGCCTGCTGTAAATTTCTTTTTTTTAAACTTTGTCTTGGAAGCCATCGTGGAAAAAAAATTATGACAAGTAGAAGCTTTATTAAAAACTTTTAAAGTTTTTTCATCCACCTTTAAAAATTTTCTATCTTTAGAGAACGTGGTTTTGCAAAGATGACCAAATGGGAGTACAATGAAGAGAGAGCTGTTTTCGCTACGTCTAAGGGATTTCCGCCAGTGCCTGCGCAAAGGCTCATTTAATGCAGGTAGTTCTGAGTCTCACGTCTCTCGTTTCCAGTGCTAGGTTCAAAGTCTCTCAGCAAAAAGGACAGAAATCCTTGTTTTAAGCAATCAGTAACAAGTTAACCATGAAGTCCATGGAAAGGATAAATTATATTTTTGAGGAATATGATTTCATTACTTAGTGTTGCAATTAGGTTCTAAATTATGCTAAGTTTAGCTGGATCATTTTCTGCCTCCTAATGTTCTCCTTATGCCTTTGACCTACAGTCTATTATTAGTAAAGATCTCAAGCCAGAGGCATTTCTGGGCTGGATTGCAGCATCATGAACTGGGGTTTCTTTCTGTCACATTAGGATGATGTGCTCTCTGGCTTAGGAAGAGGAAAGAAGAGATCAGACAAATGAGAACAGGTCTCTATGAGAAATGTGCTGTGATATGACATAACAATGAAAATACTGAAGAACATGTTTAAGAAGCCACCACATGGCTTTCATTAACCGTTGTGAGTGTTCTAGGTCCCTTTCCTGACGCGATGTTTTAGTAGCTGTGATGTGGGGACTGGGGCTGGGTAGCTTTATTTTTAGAAAGTGTCCAAGGCGATTATGACTGACATCCAGTTTTTAAAATCGCTGATGAGGAAACTATGGCAAAAGGCCTGTTGAGAGATAATTAGCCTGAGTGAAACTTGTAATGGTGAGGACAGCAGACAGTATTCAAGGGTCCACAAGACATAGGGATGGACAGACAGACTGTGAGGATTAAAGCATTGAGTGAAATCTCTGTTGAGTTCCAATTTCCATCCAGGTGAGCTCTGAGCAGTGTGGCTCTGTTGCTTGGGCATCACTCCGCAGAGTGAAAGGTCGGTGGTTTGGTCCTGGTCAGGGCACATGCCTGGGCTGCGGGTTCAGTGCCCAGAAGGGGCATGTAGGAGAGGCAGCTCACATGGATGTTTCTCTTCCTCTCTTTCTCCCTGCCTTCCCCTCCCTCTAAATAAATAAACAAACGAAATCTTTTTAAAAATTTCAGTCTAGGTGAAAGAGACGACTATGCCGCCAGTTTACAAGAGGGAAATAGAGAAGAACATAGACTTTTTGGAACAAGATGATTTCCATTTGAAATATAGTAACTTTTGAAATGAAAATACATGTAACTGAAAAAATATATTTTTGCCATATATTAGTATATAGTGTAATAATATAATATAATATAATATATATTAATACATAATATAATTCTTGTATTTGTATAACTAAGCTGCTATGTCTAGTCCAGTGTGTTTGGAGACCAAGAACGATCACAATGCAAATAATGGTGAGTCCCACGGAGAAGACAGAACCCTGATCGGCCCCGGCACGTGCGTCTGGAGCCTGCTGAAGTGCATTTTGTAGGGTCCACTCAGCGCTTTTTTTTTTTTTTTTAATTTAAAAAGCTCTTTAGTTGAGGCTCGTGTTCTTCATTTTGTTCAGAGAACTCTTTACTCCAAATTTTCTTAGAATTGATGGGAAAGCTTATTTATATTACCTATGCAGCCACCACGGTTATTCATTTTGCTCCCCATACTCAAGGAGTGAGAAGGGTTTAAGAAAAGAAATTTTGGGAAAGAGTTAGGAGAGAATTGTAATGTATCAGCAAAGGGGAAAAGTATGAAGAAGAAAGAAGGCAGTGATCATTGTTTTAAATTCAACAGAGAAGATAGATGAGGTTGGTCTCAGAACAACCTGGTTTTTCACCTGATAACTTATGAAAGAATGCGGTTAGTCAACAAATGTTTGTTGATGCTTTCTCTGTACCTGGTAGTAGGTCAGGAACAAGTGAGACAATAGTAAACATGAGAGTTATCATTCTTGTCTTCATGGAATGTAGAGGTCAGAGGACATAGAAAAATATACAGAGAATAAACAATAATAAATCCTGAAAAAGTCTGCATGTGATGCTGTTGGGTAATAGATGAGGAGTGGCTAACCAGATGAGGCGTGGGGAGGGCCGGGAAAGTGTCTGGGAGAAAAAACACCTACGGCTGGCCACTTCTGTTTGGATACCTGGTGTCCTTGGCCGGGACCAATCTGACTGGGTTTTCTGTTCTTCTTCGGCTCTGCACTCTCATGAAATAGATGGAAACTTCCCACTCCGGCCGCACTCCCAAGGAGCCCCATTGACTGGGTAGGAAAGCTTTCATTCTCCCCCTTGGGGAAAAGAAGGATTCAGGCAGACACCAAGCCATTTTGTATACCCACTCATAAAGAGATTTGTTGACACATATGCTTATCAATTTCATGAGTATTCATCTAGGCTGCTGTCTATGGGTGTGAAAGGAACCCATCAGTCTCCCTGAGTCAGGGAGGTAGAACTAGGATTACAGGAAAGCCAAGGATGCTAGAGCTCATCCTTGGAATGAACTTAGAGTTCATCAGGATGCAAGAAGAGAATGAAAAAAGAGAGAAAGGGATATAGAGAAATCTCCAAGAACTTGCAGGGATCCCATTAAGTATTTAGTTTACTATTAATCAGCTCAAGTTTAAGCAAAGGGAAAACCACCTGAAAGGATTCCTGGGAATAGTGCCTGGAGGTCACTCACCAACAGCCAGAGTGGAAAACTCATAATTCATGGGGGATTGGTTAAAATGCTGAGAAAGAGCTTGATTCAGTAGTGGGGGAAAAAATAACCTTAGACTAAATTCTGCTCTGTTTGCACGCAGAGCTTAAATCTGGAGATTTAAGCGGGGGAAAAAGCAAGATCTGGGGCTTATACTGCTTCCAAGTAATTTAAGAACATTCTATAAAATGTGCAAGACTATTTATAATAATACAAACATATCCAACAACCAACAAGGTAAATTTCAAGCTGTCTGGCATTCCATCAAAAATGCATGTAAAAAATGCCCTGCAAAGAAGCAGGAAGATCCAGCTCATGATGGAGAAATAAAGTCAATCTGTTGAAACTGATCTGGAGCCGTGAAGGTTAGTAGGCAACGACACCACAATAGTTACTGGACCCGCATTCCACATGTTCCAGAAAGTAGAGCACATCTCGAGCGTGTTGAGTGGAAACAGGAAAGATTCAGTTGGAATTTTTAGAGATGAAAACTACAATACCTTTCGTAAAAGATACATTGCGAGGTAATAACAGTGTAGAAGACATTGCTGAAAAGACCTAACAATAGAAACTTGGAATAAAACACAGTGAGAAAAAAAGACTGCACAGAAATAATGAATAAAGTACCAATCACTCTGGGACAACTTTAAGAGGCCAAATATACAAGTAATTGGAGTCCCTAAGGAGGAAGACGGGGCACAGAAAAACTATTTGAAGAAATGGCTACAGTTTTTCCAAACGTGGTAGAGTCTGTAACCCCAGATCTAAGAACATCAACAAGACCCAAACCCAAGGAACACGAAGAAAATGACATTAAGCTGCTCAAAACTACTGATAAGGTTAGAGAGATAGATATAGATGTGTCTACCTATATACTTTTCTGTGAGCCTTCATTTTTTTATGTACACTTTTTAAAATATTTTACAAGAAGGTGAAAAATTAGTACAGATAGTCTGTGTACCATGCACCCAGCTGTCCACAGTGATAACCTCTTATGTAATCCTAGTACATTGTCAAAAGGACACTGGTGTGATTTGGTTCACTGAACCACAGACAAGGTTTGTATTTCACCGGTATTTGCAGGTATTATTTCTTTTTATTTAGGAGGCGGAGAGGGGCACATAGTCCTACGAAATCTTATCACATGTGTACATTTGTGTGACTGTCACCACCAGGACACAGAACTATTCCATTGCCACAAAGACACTTCTTATTTTACCCCTTTATGGTCACTCTGCGCCCAACCCTAATTCCTAGCGACCACTGATCTGTCCTCCATCACCATAATTGTGTCATTTTGATGATATCATATAAAGGGAATCATACATTACGTCCCCTTTCAAAATTGCCTTTTCACTCCACAAAATGACATCAAGAATACATCCCCGTACTCGTACCAATAGTCCATTCCTCTTACTGCTGAGTGGTCTTTCACTGCTGCCTGTACCCCAGTTTGTTTTTCCGTTGGAGCACATTTGGATCGTTTCCAGTTTTTAGTTATTATGAATAGAGCTTTTGAGAACTGGCAGGTGGAAGGAGAGTGGGGAGGGAACACAAAAGACAAGGTGAGGAATCTGTGGCGCCACCGTGCGAGCTCAAACGCCAGGCTGCCGTTCTGGCCGCACGACAGACGGCCGGACCCCCCAGTAGGGAGAATATGCTTCTGCAGCTGCCTGCGCATCCGCCCCCAGGGCCACAGCCTTGAAAACCAGTGAGGACTGGAGTGACGCCTTGTGTAAGCTAAGTGTTGTGTTTACACTCCCCGTTAGTGGTTTTCTTAGAACCATTAACTTATTTTCGGTATTACCTACAGATAACTTTATTTAAACTAACAGTGTAAAAGATCTTTCTTTAAGTAAGATATGTCTGCATCTCCGGTAGGAATATTAATGCTATGTGATTTGGATCCATTCAATTCTATCTAATGTATAATTTAATGTGTTGCATTTTTGAACCCGCCGCCCACAAGAGTGAAAGGGGAGCTGAGAGAGGGGACGAGCGAGCAGAGAGCCCCCGGAGGCGGAGTGCTCGGCTGTGTCCTGTGGTAACGTGGCGCGGGTACCGAAAGACCCTTCACCTGGACACGTTACAAAGCGCTTAGTCTCTGGGTCAGCGCGGCTTTTAGTATTTATTCTGATGGGAAGGGTGGACATTAAATTTTGCTTTACATCATTACAATGAACAAAAGATTGATTTAAAGTTGACTTAGGTACAATGAAGAAGCTAGAATAAAACATTAAAAATTTTAAAAATCCTCTTAAAATAGTTACATAAGAATCCATGTCCACTAGATTGTCTAGTGTGACTTATCTGAAAAGTTTCCATCATCTCTCTTTGTAACTGTCATAAAGTTTAGCACAGTAAACGCCTAGAGTAATTTCATTATAAACATTAGTCGAATAATTCTGAATTATGTAGTTTTAGGATATCTTTAATTATGCATTGAAAAATTTGTAAATAGGTTGCCAAATCCCAGTAGGCTAAATATATTTACTATGTAAAATTCTGAAAATTCTGAATTTAGTGTTTTGTCCCAAGTGCGATGTAAAGAATGCAATGTCAGACTAAATGAACCACGTGTTTTCATATGAAGTTCTCTCATGGGCTCTCTCACTGTTGGAAAAGGCAGAGGACTACAAGACCAGCTTAAGGCCGTGTCTTGCGTTCAGGACTCACTTTGCAAACAGCAACATGACAGCCATCCGTGCGACCTAGCTTCACAAACTCAGAGCTCGTAGGATAGGTGGGAAAACTCGGCTTGCTGGCTGCTGTGTAAACTTCCACAAAACTGAACATTTGGTATTACTTGGTAATACAAAGATAATACTTTAAATCTTATTACTTCTTCTTTACGGAGAAGGAATTTAATGGAGCGTGGCGTGGGGGAGAGGCTTGGAGGAGAATTGTGTGGAGCACTCATGTCGGATAGTGTGGCCAGTAAAAACATGCACTGTGGGTGAAAAGAAACGACATCCCCGGACAGAAAAATGGATGTTATATTAGCAGTGCAAAGAGAACTCAAAAAACAAGACATTTTTAAAAATCATAACCCCAATCTGTTTTTCTCCCTAAATTTGAGCTTCGGCATTTTTGTGTACCACGGTATTTCAAGTCTGTAGCAGTGTCTGCCTCGAGGGTGAATGAGTGATGAGAAGTTAAAATTGTTTAAAAGCCGTGCACAGACTTCCTGCAGAGCCCACATGTGTGGCCACCTCCCAATTAAGCAAAGGGTGAACTGCAGGAGGTCTCTGTTGACCATAAAGAGAGGAGATTTTTAAAAAGAAGGACAGAGAAAATTCTCTGATTAGCAATCCCAATGGCAGCAGAAGAAAACCAGCAACCTCAGAAGTACGTGTAGTGTATGCCATATTTGCAAGTTCTCCGCGTGTACGGGCCATATCTGGCTTCAGGCTAGGGGATGCATTGCCATAAAATACTCCAAATCCTGCGGTTTTAGAATTTGGAGACTATGGAGTTTCGACAAACAGAGTACTTCATATGAGGACTAGGTGGTCTGCAGAAAGCAGCACTATTTTTCTAACTCCAGTGTGCCATCTCAGTGATGGGGCTTACAACTCCAGCAAAATTCACAAATGACTTCATGCCCTGGGAAACCATCCTCATCGGTCCTGGGGAAATCCTTTATGGGAAGCCAGTGATGAAGGTGCAGAGAGTTCCAGGGAAAAAGTACTCTTTTTTTTCTTGTTTACAAAGTATGTTCTCACCACTGCTCATGATTTTGCTTAAGTGCTTCAAACCTTTATTAAAGAAGTGTATTTTTTAAAAAAATATAGAGAACTAATGGACTAAATAATGAAAAGTAATCATTAAGATGGTTAGATCGGTTTAGAAGTGGAAATCAAATTTAAAACAAAAACAGAAGAGAGATAAATGAAGTTAAAAGATAAGTTAAAGATCTAAACTATCTTAAAATAGAAGGTGAAATATAACACACAAGCTATAGTAAAATAATTTGGAAATTTAAAGAGGCTTAGAATCATGACAGTAAAAGGGTTAAAAAGACCAAAAAAATGGTCTTAGAACTCAATCTTCAAAAAGAAAATTTTAACTTGAGATAACTGAATTTAGAATTTACACCAATAATGTACTAGGGAAGGAAGCAGGGAGAGTTCAAGATGAGAGGGGTCAGGCAAGCGGTTAGTGGAGACCGCACCCCAAGCTCTCCTGCTCCTGCGTGGCTGCATTTACAACCAGGCGTACAAATGCCCCCTAATAGCTAAGAGGGAGATAGACTTTCCTTACTTACTGTGCATAACTTCTCTCGTCCCACTGTCTTTTATTTCCCACATCTCTCCTTATTTTTTGGTTAACAGAATGTCATTACATGTAGCAGGATTATTTGTAAGATCCTGTTTCTCCAGCCATAATACTAATAAAAGAAGACAGTTTATGGAATAATTTCTCAAAGTGAGGTGAAGCTACTATAATTAAACGTGGGAAAAAAAGCCTCATGAAGCGATAAAAAATAGAGCAGAATTTTGAAGCTACTCACATAAAAAAAACAATCATATGAAAGAAAAGAAAGGGGAACTGGTTCATTTCAACTCTGAAGGAGCTGTAGTTTTGATAAGAACGGACTATTTTCAACAGGGAAAAAAAACATCAAAATACTTCAGAAACATAGCACAAAACAACTTACCAGGCATTAAAGTTATTTTTTTTGAGTGTCTGATCATCAAATTCATTCAGACCTTATATTTATTTAATAACTGTCATTCCCTCAGCAAAAGTTGTTTAGTTAATGTCAAATTCAGTTGCTTACATCTAAAAGCAGGAGAGAAAACCTGCGCTTTTTGCCAGATGTTGAGCAACTTGAAAGTGAGATCTTGCAAAGGGAGGAAGGAAACCCATCTGGATAGCTCAGCATGCTGGGCGCTCTCTCTTCATCATCACATTGAACCCACAAGCGAGTTGATAAGGTTAGAAATTGTTGTCCCTACTTTACCGATGGGAAACAGAAGCTCAGTTAAATCCAAGTAATGCGGATCTAGTCCATCCACATGTAGTTTGTAAAGTGATTGGAACTGAGCTCTCCCACGGTTGCTGCAGTCCAGCATGCTCCCTGCTCAGCTTTTCTGAATGTGAGTGTGCACTTGTGGAAGCAGTTTTCAACATTAAGTGAAAAATATTGTGACAGCACTTTACAGATTTCAAAGCATCATAGAAATAGATGCCATTGTTGTTGATTGCAACATTTAATGGGATTATTTAAAAATATTAAGCGGAAATGTTCCAATTCAGTCTTGCATCTTACTTACATTTATAGATATTCCCCCCAATTTCCGTTTTTTGGCATCACATCAATTCCACACTATTAGTCTGTGTCTATAGTTTGAAACTTTTCAAAGATATATAACCTTATTTGTCAATATTTCTCAAATACCTTATTTTTACCATGTAATTCATTTTCGCACATTCTTTTTTTTTAAAAAGTAAATTACCTTTTCTTTGCTCTATGTAAATTGTACTAACTTTAATTGTAAAAAACAGTGTTTGTTTGTTGGCAAAATAATAAGTAAACAAGGAAAAGACAGTGAACACAAGTGGATGCCCACGTCTACCCGGCTGCTGTGCGGTTGCCCAAGAGCAGCTAGGAACCTTTAGAAAGCTGTTACAGAAACTGACGGCGCTCTGCTGGGGAAGTTGCATGGCCCGAAGCGTGTTCCTTGGGGGAAAGTTCCTCCCCCACAGCGCAGGTGCACTGCTCAGTGAGTTCGGGTAATGTTTCATACTATGTAACCTCTCTTGACTTTCAAATGCATATTTTTATACAGTGAAGACTCTGAGAAGTTCTGCAGTAAGCCTGTTTAACTTTGTAACAATTTTCCATGACTCTACATTTTCCACCACGGACCACAGCTCTGGCCAAGGAAGTTAGGGATGCTGCTGTGAGTCTATCCAATTGACCATTTTCTGCCCATAAAATGCCAGTTTGACTCTTGGATTTGGATACGACTGTTGGTCAAGGTCTTGCAGGGCTTAGATGATCCAACTAACATATAAACTAGGTTCATGGTCCGAATAGTCTACGAAGTGATGCTCCATGATGATGAATGAGCTTTTTCATAAAGGCACAATGTTACAATAGCATTAAAATACACTCCTATATCCAACATTCAGAGTCCTCAATTATCATCATTTTACCATATTTGAATTACCATACTCTCTTTGTAGACAGACAATAGATATAGACTGAATTCTTCTCTAAACCATTTGAGAATAATTTGAACAAGTTGAAGACATCTAGTAATACTCATCAAAATTCACAAATATTTATAATTATTAAATTAACATTCTCAAAAATGGACAATTAAGTCTGTAATTTTACTTACAGTAACTTACTGCAAGGAAATTTTTGTAGATATGAAAGTTTTAATTATAAGAATTTTATTCCCAGCAATGTTTATCGTATTGACTAGAAATGGCCAGTGTATTCACCAGTGAGCATTCGGTTGAGCAAATTGTACAATGCAGCTATGTACTGCGTGTAAATGTCCTCCTGCCTGCCACTCGCCATTGACCTCTGTGGCCATTAGGAGAAAGTTCAAAGCTCCTAATATGTCTGCTGCTGTTGAATGCATGATTCTTCTCACTACGAGGACTCCTTTGATCCTGTTTGATGCCTCTTCAGAGAAAATGATCATGCAAGATACCCTCAACCTCACATGGCCTTGATGAATAAATATAGTTTTCATCATATAAGTCTCTCCAACCCTCCCTGCATTAAGGATGAAATTAGGGACTATTGCAAGTGGGTGGTTTGCCTCAGGTCTCCGGCTCTCCTTCGTGATATCCTCGGACAGATACTGTGTGTGACCAGATCCAGGCAGCAATGAAAACTTGGGCTCTCAAGAAGGCCTCTCAATGTAAGAGCAAATGAATTTGGAATACAATCAGAATCCTACAGAATTTTCATTCGATAAAGGGTCAATTCCTCAAAATTGCATATATTCATGAGAATTCCTAGGAGAAGAATGTCAGCTTTATTCGTAGTCACATTAACTGGAAAAACAGATTCCCGTGGCTCCAAAAATGCAAGCCTCCAAAAGCTGGGCATTGTTTTCTAGCCAGTATGTTTACCTTCCTTACCAAGGACAAGGAACACAAATATAATATTACATAATTTCCAAAGGAAATCATTTCACTTTGACATCTCAGATTCAGATGTTCTGAAGTAAAAATAAACATAAAATTTCAGATAGAGAATATCTGGGATTATCATATTTCTTATATAAATATTTGGATGGAAAATCATAGAATCTGATACAGCAGTTAAGAAATAAAAAGAAGAAAATTTGACTATAAAATATGGCTCATAAATATTATAGACATTTCATTATATGGGAAAAATTCTTAGAATGGGGAAGGAAACACTCCAAAACATATTATTTATTTAAAAGACAGTATAGTTTGTATTGAAGACATTGTTTGCCGGGCAGAAAGGGCTTAAATATGAAATAGAAAAATGCAGTCTGTGTTTAATTGATTTGACTGGAAACACCAGTATGGAATCACCTTTTCTCAAGGAACGTACAAGATACCACACAAAAATTTAATTTTATTTAGTTTATTAATATGTTCCAAACTTAAGAAAAGAGGAAAGGACACAAAACAAGATTTAGCTAAATTATACAAAGAAAACCAAAAAAGACACAAGATTTTCAATTGGTAACAATTTCATTATGGAAAGTTAATCTACTAACTAATATAGAAATAAATCGACAATAGCAACTGTGACTCAAATTGAGCCAGTATGCAGCACGTGTGACCCCCAGTGGCAGGCAGTGAGGCACCACATGGACCTCACACCCTCCTCGGCTGGCTCACTCACACTGTCTGACCTTTGACCTGGAACCTCAAAATAGACCCTCACAGCACAGGGTTTGCAGCAGGCTACGTTTTCTCCTTAGCCTCCAGTCAGTTAGGTACCATTTCCATATTTCTGGTAGCCTCTTTTCAGATAGTGACAGATCCCAAGGGAACACTCATTTGGCCAGCGCTGAGCAGGGAAGGACACAGAAGTACTCTGAGATGGGTTTGGGTAGTTTTGGATCAGTGATAGACTCAGGTAAATGAAGAGATTGGAATGGGCGTCATCAACAAACACTGTGGAATGGGACCCATGGGTAATTCACAGGAAAGGGCAGAACTGGATAACAGCGAAAGCCAGGAGGGACCCTTGTTTCACTTGGGAAATCACACCCAAAGAATGATAACAAGGAAGAAAACTGCAATGGAGAGAGAACTTCCCTTTACATTTCTAAGATGAAAGTATTTTTAAAAAGGAATACAGAAGCCAAACCAAAAATTAAAAAGTAAAATAGCAATTATAAGTGTTTAAATAAAATGTAATACAGAGGTAAATAAAGATTTCTTTTACTTCCACTTGACTTTGTCTAAATTTTTATAAAGGTAATATTACCAGGCCTTATTGGTGATTTATTGGTGATTTATTCATTTTATCAGACATTTCTGAGGAAAGGAGGAGAACCCATGGCATCTCTCAGGTACCCTGGGAGAGTGGGGTGGAAGGGAATATGTGAAAGGTGAGTCTCCACGATCTTCACGCTCGCTCCTCAGGCCCAAAGTGGTTTGACTTTCACGTTAAATGGCAGTTTTAGATCACAGGAAACATCATCACCGAGGACTGCAGAATTAGGACCACAAGTGTATTCGGCTCAGCATGTTGCCCAGGACTACGAAGCACACCAGCAGCTTGAGAGAGGAGTTTCTGTGTGAAGACGAGGAAGGAAAGGCACACACCAAAGGTTCTGCTCTATACGGCCTTTCTATGTCTGGAGGTAATGCTGTCATCCCTTGGATCTGAAAACGAAAGGGGAGACAATGCCAACGAGTGCGTGATTTAAGAGCAGGGCTGGGGCCCAGCTTGCACAGCCCTTTCACTTCTGCAGGGATCGAAGTGGTGGGGGCTGGAGGGACAGAGGGCTGCTGAAGCTGTCAAGCATCAGAAGAGTCACCACCTTAAGGGATTTGAGGGCAGTGGAGAAGAGGGCGAGACACACCTCTGGGACAGAAGAGATACAAAACAGGTTCTGTTGCTTCCCGAAATTCTCATCTCATCCTATTGCTGCTTCACTACAACTTTCGTTTTAGAGTAAGTTTCCCTCTTCAAAGGGAGTGAAATCAGGAGATTTTGGTCAACACAAGTAATCATTATCAGCTGGATTTGTTGTATTTATGGATATTTGTCTGTTCCTTAGATTTTGCCTGTTGTGGATTCAAGGTAAAATGTGACATCTCATTTCCCCAAAGATTAAAACAAAGTAGGGCTCACCGACCACTCTGCATTGTCTGTCTTGGAGCATCTCACGTTCACCGGCAGGCTAAGGACTAGCTTGTTGAAGGACAGTCCTCCCTTTGTAGTCCATTTAAACTTATCCATTGCCTCCATGAAGGAAAGGTTTTTATATTGCTTGGGGCTTTTAATAATGAAAGGCCAGGTCCTAAATTTAGAATAAAAAACGTACAATTAGTCATATTCAGAATAAAAGCATTCCATTTTTCCACTCCTTTCCAACATTCTAAAATAGACTTCATTCTTGTTCATTTTTACATAGATGACCTAATGCAACATGTTGATGAACACATCAGCAGTTACCAGAGGAAATACATACCAAATAAGGAGGAGTCTTTTTAAACAGTGAAATTCCTTGTTTTAGTAAGAGATGCATATTATTTTCAGACAAATAATTTTGGCTTCACCAGAGTAAGAAGGCTTCCCCAGAGTCTCACAATTCCTCATTTATTTGTTTTGTCTCTAGTTAACAATATAACTGGTAAACAAACAGTTCTAAATAGTATAATGCTAGTGGTGTAATTAAAAAATGTGTAGGATCTTTACAGGAACAGTAACGAGACAGAAATTTCAATTCCACATACGTTTTTACATTTTTACATTAGAGAAGCCTGACCTCTAGTGGCTGCCCTGTGTCGCTGCCCTGTGTTGGCGTGCTTACATGGAGATAAATTCAAAAGATTTGAAAATGAACCAGTGTTTTTAAAATTTTACTGCAGAAAAAATATATATATTCTTCAGATGGTAGGTTTTTCTTGTACTTTGCTACTCTAAAAACAAACAAACAAAATCCATGTTAAATGTCCAAGAAAGAAAGAACAAATCACAGAAGAATGACAAGACTTTCTTGAAAACACAATCTTCATTAAATAAAAGTTTATATTATTGATTTGTTAAAAAAGGAAAAATATAAGTGTTGACACACAACACAAAGTTACATGGACCTTTCAGGAGACTGTCTTGGGGAGCCAGCAGGTATCTGGCTCCATGATATCCCAAGAGGATGTTCCAGTAATTACCAAATAATTAACCTCCAGCTGAAGAATCTACATTTTAATATTTTATCTTTACAGTTTCTTCTCTTACATACATAACATAGTCAGAAATATCAATTTATCTTTTTAAGTACATGAAACATCCTTTTTAATTTTTTAGAAATGTAAAGATAAATTTTTAATGTCTAAATTAAAATTATGTCCTCCATACTCTAGTAATACAATGAAATAGCAATGCAGAATACATGGTGACTTTTCTATTCTTTAGTCCTAACTTCCTTTTTTCCTTTCATTAAAGTAATATATCTTTGTTGAGTTTTAAATGCATTTTATACACAGACATTAAAATTAAATGTCATAAAGAATGGCCTTTATGTCATAAAAATGTCATAAGTGTCATCAGCATCACATTGCATTAAGCATATCCACCAATGACCTAGAATCTATTGAATTTTTAAATTAAACATGCTGTGAAGACTTGTAGAGATAAAAATCAGAATTAGTACAAAATAAAAACTTGAAAATGGATTATTACATTTACATACATGTCCTTTTAAATATAATAAAAGTTACATCTAGATTTTATCAAATATAATAGTTTTTAAATAAAATATTAAAAATAAAATTTACTTTTCAAAAGGACAAGGTATCTATCTGGAAAAAAAAGAAAAGAAATTTCATAACTAGGGAAATACTGGGGGACGAGGCATGGGAGTGGTGTGAGGGAACGAGTCATCAGCCTGTAACCACCTCACACACCACAAGGTGTCACTACAATCTCTACTAATGATCTGAGGTGGCCTAAATCCTCGGAATTTTCTGTAGACTCTCTTATAAAATTGAATACTGTATTATTGTATATTGATAAGCTTTGCCACTAGACTATATTAGCAAACTAGGATTTTTTGACATGAGGTATAAAGACACTTGTTAACTTACTATATATATGTGGAAAGGATGTAAAGCGGGAAAACCCACAGGTTCATATGTTGGGGACAGCACAGCATGACTGAGTAACCCGGGGACATAGTCACCAGCCTCTGAGATGGCAGCATTGTCTAATGTTAATTGTTTCCTCTCCTCTCCTACTAACTTTGTTCATGCTCCTTTTCTATAATAGCATCACACTGTCACCTCCGGCTTATCCTAACCACACTTTTACCCATGGAGAAAAGAAGACAAAACAGAAAGAGGAAAAATCCTGAAAAAGCGAATATTTTTATCTTGAGTATTTTCCCTTATAAGATTAAGCTTTCAACCAGAAATACATAACCCTGAAGAAGCACGTTCTTCTGCTATCACTGAGACTGAGAGTTAGGAATATCTGGAATGTTCTAGAAATTAAAAGTTACATTTCTGCACATCTGGGCAGTATGCAAACATCTACCCAAACAAATACTTTAAAAGGGGTAGTATTTCTATATTACTGTAGCTGATAAAAATAAATCACATTAATAATTTATATTAATGAGGAAGTTTTCTTTGAAATTTTAACCTGACAGATTGATTTAAAATACAATAAAAATGAGCCCTGGCTGGTGTAGCTCAGTGGATTGAGCGCGGGCTGGGAACCAGAGGGTCCTGGTTCGATTCACGGTCAGGGCACATGCCTGGGTTGTGGGCCAGGTCCCCAGTGAGGGCCATGTGAGAGGCAACCATACATTGCTGTTTCTCCTTTTCTCTCTCCCTCCCTTCTCCTTTCTCTAAAAATAAATAAATAAAATCTTTAAAATACAATCAAAAATGAAATAAACTTAGACTATCCAAAGTAATTTGGGGAAAAGAAAAAAACAACAACATTTGGGGACTTACACCCTCTTATTTGAGGACAAACTATAAAACTGTAATACTTGAGTGTGGTATTATATTAAGGCTAAACGCTAATACCTAATATATTGAGGTATTATATTAAGCAATGGTACAGAATTTAGAGCCCAGAAATAGGCAACACATGGATAATGGTTTTCAACAAGCACTCCAGTGTGATCCAATAGGAAAAAGGCAGGTTTTCTCTGTCATACTGGTTCTTGAACAACTCGATGTCCATGTGAATAACACCAAGCCTCACGTTTACTTCATACCACACACAGACATTTATTCAAAATGCATCATCAACCAAGATGTAAAGCCTAAAACTATAAACTTCTTAGCTTAAAAAAAAAGGAGAAAATCTTCATGACCTTAGGTAGGCAAATATTCCATACATAGGATATCAAAAATACAAAACAAACCATAAATGATAAAATAGATTTCAAAAACTACAGTTAAAAATGAAAATCAAACCACAGACTGGGAGAAATTACTTATAAAAATATATCTGACAAAGGACTTATATCGAAGTGTAAAGAACTCTTTAAAAATATAAAGAACTCCTACAAGTCATTAGTAAGACAAATAACCCAACTAAACAATGGATGAAAATTTGAACAATTAAAGAGGAACATACATAAATGACCAAAAAGCATGTGAAAAGAGGCTCAAGACTGAGTCACAAGGGAAATGGAAAATAAAACTGCAATAAAATATCACACCACATACATATTAAAGTAAATAAAATTTAAAATACTGAAAACACAAAATATTGAGAAGACTGTTAAGCAATAGGAGCTCTTATACATTCCTGGGGAGAACGTAAAAAGGTCCACCATTTTGGATAAAATTTTGAGAGTCTTACGAAATAAATGTAAACTCGGTATACAATCCAGTGATTTCACCAGCAGGCATTAACTCAGATGCTCAGCAATGAGACATGTTCGGTGTGACCTGCGTGTTCTGCAGGTCAAGGACAAGCGCTCCCACTCATCCACAGAGACCTCCGAAGGGGGTGGGGCGCAACGACCCCACAGTGTCATACCAGCCAAGTCTGTCCACACGTAAGTGTGGAAGTTCTCAAATGTAAAAGAACTCTGCGCACAAACACTTGGAAGTCCTTCTTGATTAAACAAGTTGAGACTAAAATCCCAATGAATCAAATTTAAAAACTCACAAAGGCAGAAATCATAGGAAGATTCAGGATTATCACTGAATCTATTTAAAAATTAAAGTTGCATTAAGTATTGTCAGAATTAAGTTTCAAAATCAAATGTAAAAAATTAAAACCTTGATAATACAAAAATTATAGTATAAATAATATTTGGAGGTACAGAAAATGGGGGATGGATGCAATGCAAAAGTATGGATGTCCTCCTCAGCTCTTAATGATCTAAAATTAAAACATGTGGTTTAGGGAGAAAAAAAGAAGGAAAAGGGAAACAGCAACAAAACAAAAAACAAGAAAATAATCACCCAAAATCCCAAATTTTAAAAAGAAAAAAATAAAAACACCAAAAAAGGTGCCACCATGTAGTTTTTAAAAAGTGATTGTAACATCTTAATGTTTTTTACAATATATTTTCTTAACATTTGTGAGCCTCTTCAGTCATTACAGTCTCTTGTGGTTAAAAACAACAGCAACATTTATTTGAAGTTCAAAAACTCTTCAGTTTTAGTTCAGCTTCTTTTTCTTCTGATAAGTTAAAGAAAAATTAAATTTTAATATTTTTATTTAAAAAAGTGAACAAGTTATAATCTTAATAACACAATCTATTCATCTTTATATCAATACCTACATAGGAAGGTGTCTGTAATAGCTTTCAATTAATGTTATTAGTATCTTTTTCTAACAGAATTTGAGGTGATGGCTTTTATCCTTTGTAAAACTTTTTTTCTGCATTACCTAAACTATAATAAGCATTTGTGATTTTCACACATTGTAAACATAAAGTGATTTTTCATATAAATAAAAAAAAAGAAAAACCTCTCTTGATTCTTTTCTAGAAATAGAACAAAAAAACACAGGAACTTTTCCATCATATAAACCTTCCCGGAACTGCATTGACGTGTGATGTTTCAGAGAACAGAGAATTGATATAAATTCATTATCTATTCTGTCATCTAGTCTTTGTGAGTTTTTGTTCTTCCTCAAGCCTTGCCAGCTCTGCAGGAGGCAGCCCCAGAAGAGAAAAATCCTGAAACAGGATGCAGTTGTCTCTAGTTTTCAACCAAGTTGTCCTCTAATCTCAGGATTGCTATGAAATGTTTAAAATGAAATGGGGCACCTACCAAATTATTACATTAAAAGCACAAAATAGAGGAGATTTGGGAGTAGATGTGAGATGATATTCCTTTTTAGTGTTGAATCCTGAAGCCAAATTAGAAATTTGCTTTTGAGCAAAACAGAAAAAGCCCCAAACCATTTCCCTTTTGGGGATCTTTTCACCAGCACCTTGAGTTTGACTTTCAAAAACATTTGTGTTGCTGTGACGATGAATGGACTTGAAAGTCTGATTTGAAGTCCAAACACGTATTTTGTAACAGAGGCTCTTTTCACTCATAAGAATAAATACATCTAACCTGTAGTTAGATGATTTTATGTTGGCATTCACATCTCAAACTGGCCTTATTCTGGGCGGCAATTCTCCTGTCCTTCTCAGTGATGGAAACCCAACTGCAGGATTTCCCAGGGAGACCGGAGGCATGGGCACCTGCAGAACTCATGGGGACATGGGAACAGAGCTTTTCGAGGCTTTACCCAGTAGGAACCAAAAGAAAATAATTCAACCATAGAATGTATTCAAAAGAGAATGTGCTTTGAGTCACCATCTTGTAAACACACAGCCTCAAAAGTCCATTTGTTTCCAACATTCTTTCAGATTAACCGTTGATTAGGAAAAAGTTCTAGTCAATAGTCAATATATGAGAAATAGTCTAAAGGAATAAAGGGCTACCTAAATGTTAGTAGGAGACAATATATCAATATTTTAAAAACAAGACTATATTCCAGTGTTTTCACAATGGCATTTTATGTGCTGTTTTGATTTTTACTAATATTTTATCAAAATATAATTTATTTTTAATAAAAACCATATATACTTATACGTAAATAAAATCAGAGACCACAATACAGAAGCCACCCTAGCTCTGGCATTCACTGTAAATTATAGAACGTTGAACAGTTTCATATCCTCTCAGTTTCCATTCCTTCCTCTACAAAACCAGGGTTGCAGGTCCTGCTCCACCTATCAGGATTGCGTGCAAGCAACTTACATGAAATCATGCATTTGAAAATACTTCATAAACTAACCTATATAAGCATTTTGTATTTGGGCTTTGGTGGACTCACTGCTCTTCTGGTGGCCACTGGGTTGCCTTGATAGAAACTCAGTATAACACATTGATGATCCGTAAGTTTAATTTACAGAGAGTGTTTTAGTTCATTATTTATAATCCCTATAATATTTAGAAACAAAAAGTAGACCATAATTACATTCTCCTTCAGCATTTGAATTTTACCACATCCTCATTGGTTTTTTACCCTCTCCTTAACTATTCTCCCTCGAAAATCTATGTGTAATTTTTTTAATATATTTTATTGATTATGCTATTACAGTTGTCCCATTTCTCCCCTTTCTTCCCCTCCTCCCCCATACCCCCCCATTCCCCACCCTTTAGTTTTTGTCCTTAGGTCATACACATAAGTTCTTTGGCTTCTACATTTCCCATACTATTCTTCTACATTTTCCCATATTATTCCCTGTCTGTTTTCTACCTACCATTTATGCTACTTATTCTCTGCACCTTTTCCCCCTCTTTCCCCCTACCACTCCCCTGTTGATATCCCTCCCTACCTTATATAAATCCCTTTAACATTTCATACAATAAAGGCTGGGTGATGATGAACTCCTTGAACTTGACCTTATCTGAGAAGCACTTTATCTGCCCTTCCATTCTAAATGAGAGTTTAGCTGGATAGAGTATTCTTGGATGTAGGTCCTTGCCTTTCATGACTTGGAATACTTCTTTCCAGACCCTTCTTACCTGCAAGGTCTCTTTTGAGAAATCAGCTGACAGTCTTATGGGAATTCCTTTGTAGGTAACTGTCTCCTTTTCTCTTGCTGCTTCTAGGATTCTGTCCTTATTTTTAATCTTGGGTAATGTAATGATGATGTGTCTTGGTGTGTTCCTCTTTGGGTCCAGCTTCTTTGGGACTCTCTGAGCTTCCTGGACTTCCTGAAAGTCTATTTCCTTCACCAGCTTGGGGAATTTCTCCTTCATTATTTGTTCAAATAAGTTTTCAATCCCTTGGTCTTCCTCTTCTCCTTCTGGCATCCCTATGACTCGGATGTTGGGATGTTTAAAGATGTCCTGGAGGTTCCTAAGCCTCTCCTGTTTTTCAAATTCTTGTTTCTTCATTCTTTTCTGTTTGGATGTTTTTTTTCTTTCTGCTGGTCCAATCTGATGATTTGAGTCCCAGTTTCCTTCTTATCCCTATTGGTTCCCTGCAGATTTCCCCTCATTTCCTTTATATTACCCTTCATTTGTTCAAGTAATCGTGATAATTTTTCGTCAAATCCTGTGAGCATCCTGATTACCAGTGCTTTGAACTGTGCATCTGATAGGTTGGCTATCTCTTCATCACTTAGTTGTATTTTTTTTGGAGCTTTGATGTGTTCTTTCATTTGAGCCATTTGTTTTCTCAGTGCGCCTGTTACTTTAAGGGGCGGAGCCTTAGGTGTTCACCAGGGCAGGGTAACCCTCGTCGTTGTGTTGTGACGCAGCCTGTGAGGGTGGGTCTTGAGAGAACAATGGCACTTGCTCTGCTCTCCGCACTTACACTGCTACCCACAAGTTAGTTGGGCCCTTCTGTGCTGACTCCAGGGTGAGTGGACGGGCCTGCACAGTTCCAAGTCCCTGTGGGTCTCCCCAACGAACTCTCCTGTGAGGCCGGGAGTTCCTCCTGCCACCGCCTCAGCCCCCACAGGTGTTTTCAGTTGGTGGTTTGAGGTTTTATTTCCCGGAATTGGTGGGTTGCTGCTCCGTCTGCTCCGCTCCCCGCTTTTTCTCCCGGTTTATCTGCACGCAATTGAGGACCCGCCCAGTCCACCAATCTTGGCCCTGCTGGGTACGGGTGGGCCAGGTGCTGGCTGCGTTTTGGTCAGGCTTGCCTGCCGCGGGTCTCTCCTGGCAGCTGCAGCGCTGCCAGTACCACTCCATAAACCGCTGTCCCACCGTGCGCTCACCGCCTGGCTCCGCCCCGCTTACCGGTCTGGATGAATGTGTCTTCTTTAACTCCTTGGTTGTTGGATTTGCACTCAGTTCGATTTTCTGTCAGATCTGGCTGTTTTTGTTTATTTAAATTGCTGTTTTTCCTCTTTTGGTTGTGCAAGGAGGCACAGTGTGTCTACCTACGCCTCCATCTTGCCGGAAGTCCTGAAAATCTATGTGTAACTTTTGCCTAATTACATCAGCCTCTTTCATTTTGAAAACTCCTAATCATTAGAAAATTCTTCCTTATATTAAAACAAAATCTACCCTTCAAAATTTCCACTAGGCACCCTAATTCTTCTGTGTTTTTTCCACAACAACCTTAATATATCCAAAACAGAATTTCCAATTTCTCCTTCAGACAGTTTTCTACACACCATTACACCACTCACATGACGTCATTTTTCCTTCAGTTTTTCCCTCCTTTGACTGGCTCCCTGAGATGCAATCAATCAACAGGTCCAGTGTGTGCTCCCTTTGAAAGGTAACCTGATGTAAGCATTTCTCATTAGCTGTACTGCCACTGCGTGGTCTGAGGCACCTCACTCCTGGACAATCACAATAGTCTCCTGGTTGCTATTATTCTCTCCAGTCTTCCCCTCCTAGAGTCTTCTCTTAACACAATCATCAAACTGACTTTTTTTAGTACACTACGGTGTCTTCCCTTTGCACTTAAAACCCTACATCCTTATGTAGCCTAAGTCCCACAGGACCTGGCCCCGCTTGCTGTCAGACCTCTCCCTCACCCCCTACTGCATTCCACGCTGCTCCAGCCAAACCCTCCTTCGTGTTGCCCTTTGACCATGCTAGCTTCTACCCACCATCGAGTCATTACACTGACTCTCCTCTCTGCATAGAGTATACTTGGGCATCTTTGCACGCTGGCTTCCCACCACTTAGATCTCTGCTCAAATATCACCTCCTGCCATGGACTGAATGTGTCTGTCCCCCCAAAATTCATAGGCTGAAAGCCTGTCACCCAAGGTGACATTATTAGGAGATGGAGCCTTTCGAAGTTAGTCTCTGCCCTCATTTATGAGATTTGTGCCCTTATACAAGGAGCTTGAGAAAGCTCCCTTGCTCCTTCTGCCATGTGAGGTTACTGTGAGAAGGTGAGTATCCATGAGCAAGTGGGGCTTCCCCAGACACTAATCTGCCCACGCTGTGATCTTGGACTTTGCAGACTCCTGAACTGTGAGAAATCAGGTTTGAGAGTTCCTAAGCCACCCTGTCTATGGTCATCAGGGTACAGCGGCCAGGCTAAGACACCTCCTAGAACGGCTTTCACCACCGATTGACAACAGCTACACTTGTCTTTCACGGTCTCAATTATTTTCATAACATCTAATATCTGAACTTTTATATTTGTATTGTTTATTTGTTTATTTTCTCTCCACTAGAGAATATAATTTTAACTTGGCAGTAATAGTTACCTTGTTTGTTATTTTATCTTAAGTAGTTTTTATAATGTGTAATTGTGCAGAAAGAGTTACCATAGCCCACCCGAGACTGCTGTTTTTAGAAATGTCTGCTTGGGTGTTTGACATTAGACTGGCATCAGGGACTTTGAATAGCAACCAATTTGGTATATTACTATACAATTTTCTGTAAATGGTAAGAGTGACTCCTTGTGCCTAGACTGTGCAACAATATAGTTTATACGGGACACCCGTTTTCCTCCTGGGAGTCTGGAATTTAAGTATTTTCTAAGCAGAGGGCACCTATATGACCGGCCCCCAATAAAAACTCTGGGCACTGAGTCTCTAATGAGCTTCTTCAGTTCACCACACTTCATACATGTTGTCATAATTTGATGCTGTGGAATGAAGCACATTCTGTGTGACTCCACTGGGGCGGGTTTATTGGGAGTTTGCACCTGTTTCCCTGTTGACTTTGCCTTGTATGCGTTTTTCCTGCTGTTCATTTTTCTTTGTATTTTCTCACTGTAATTAATATGAGCCATGAGTGCAACTATATGCTGAACCTTTTAGGTCCTCCCAGAAAAATCTCCGAACCTGGGAGCAGCCTTGCAGACCTGGACAAAGCAACCAAGAAGCTCACCTGGTTTCCCCAGATGCAAATAACCAAATGGAATAGCCCATAAAGAAATATCGTGATAAATTCAATATGAAATTAATGCCCATCTTTTGGGGGAGTATATTACCCCTACCATGAAATTCATTTATCACTTACGTGACTGGCCTGTAGATCTCCTTAACACCAATGAACTTAAGTTGCTCCATAATGTCTGGAATACTTGCACATCGAGTAAGATTAATTCTTGGGTAATAAAGAAGGTATGAGAGACACATTTCACTCCTGGTGCTTAGTCCTCCCTGAAAATGGAGATGTTTTATTTAGAAAAGCATGTTTCACTCACTGGGGCATTTATAGTACATAAGGCACCAGGGTCTTACAGTTCCTTCCAGTATTAAAATGTAATAAATCTTGAAGCTCAACATAATATCAATGACAATTTAGTTTTTTAAAAGGTAGTAACACATCTAAAATTCATAGAATTATTTCCATCACTTTAAAAGTTGCCTTTCTTACATGACCTTATAATCTCCTTAAATTTCTGTTTAAATGACATTAACTTCTCACCACAGTGAACATTTCAGAGGATTATGGGGGTATTAATTAACATAATAGCAATCAGGCAGTTGAAAGAATATTTGCCCAGTTGCACTGAATTTTCTGTAATCTTGTTGTCATGTGTGTCAATATCAGCAGCTGTGTACCAGAGGGGGACAGATTTCACATTTTGAATCTAGGTAGTAAATTATCTATTAAAGTAAAAAAAAAAAAAAAACAAAAAAAAAAAAACAAAGATCCTCAGAAGAAGAGAATCTAGAATTGATACAGCACATTATCTACACTGTTGAATTTTTAAAAAGTTGTTAACCATGAAAAGAAAGAGAAAACTATGATTTGTATTCAGAGGGAAAACAGGTAATCAGTAGAAACTAATTGTGAGAGAATAGAGTCACTGGATTTAGCAAAAACTTAAAAGCAAATATAAATATATTTAAAGAGTTTTAAAAACTAAACATTCAAGTAATTAAAGGCAAATATATAAAAAATGAGTGAACTATTTGGGGTGACATCAGAGAAAGGAAAACAAAAAAGAGCCAAATAAAGTTCTAGAGTTGAAAGATACCATGATTCAATTAAAAATTCACAGGATGAGCTCAACAGCAAATCTGAGATGGAAGAGGAAAGAATCAGTGAATTTGAAGGTAGATCAATAGAAATTATCCAATTTAAAGAACAGAAAGAATGAAAACAAGACTGAAGCATGTGAAAATTCCCCAGAGATCAGTAGGACAATTGTGAGTGTTCCAACATACATGAAATTGGAGTTCCAGAATGAGAAAAAAGAAAGGGTAAAAAAAAAAATTAAAAGATAATGGCTCAAATCTTCCCAAATTTAGTAAAAAACATTAACTTATAACCCCCAGAAGGTCAACAAATGCCAAAGATAAATATTATGAGAGCCATACCTCAACACATCATAGTTCATATTGCTGAGAGTCAAAGAAAAAAAGAAAACCTTGAAAGAGCAAGAGAAAAATGACATAGCACATATAGTTGAACAATAATACAATTGACAGCTGACATTTCATTATGAATGATGGAAGTAACAAGAAGATTTTGAAATCACATATTCAACTGCTGCAGGGAAAGATACATTAATCAAGAATTATATATTCAGCATATTATTTAGCCTTCAAAAATAAAGGTGAAATATTTAATGATATTGTTCACGATTATAAATTTGTGTTGTGGCTAATATGCAATGACTACACATTACAGAAATATAATGCCTTACCCTAGATTAGCAAGGCAGGATTGAGCAAAGGGAGAAGCCATTCTATGAATAAGGCTGCATCTGAGGCTTCTGTAAATATCATATTTAATCTATCCTTGAGCTGAGGTAGCTACTCAGAGTTTTACCAAACTGTAGGAAGAAGCTGGGCCTTTGTACTCTCACAACTACCAGCCACTGGCTGCCCCACTAGAGAAAGTGTAACTTTAAGTGAGTCTTTCCCTGGCACCAAAGTCAATGCCTATGGAGGGACACAGTTGTGGCTGAGGTTTAGCTGTCTTGGATCTGAAAAAGGAGAGTATCGAGGCAGAGCACCAAAATATACACTAAAATAATAATTTATAATATATTTAGTAAAATACTTCATGCAAACAAAATTATACGTAAGGCATGAGAAAAATAATGTCAACACCAGCGTCCTGACTGCCTTCTGTGTGCTTCTCCTCAATTCTCCTCTTCCCCACCCAAACCAAAAGTGATGATGGTCTCAATATTTCATTAATCTTTCTATTGCTTTTCATTACACTGTACATTTAGTTCACTGATGTAGGTATCCTTAATACCTGTTTAATTGTGTATGTTCTTAAATTTCAGATACATGATATCACAACTACATAGAGTCAGTTGCAAATTTGCTCTTTTCAATCACCATTATGTTCTTCAGATACATTAGTTAATATATGAATGGCTTTAGTTCATTAATTTTCATAATTATATATTATTTATATAATATATGAACATATTATAATATATTTTTTGTTTTCCTTTAGATAAATAATTGAGCTGTTCTCAGGATTTTGTTCCTGGGTTGTTACATGTTACTATGAATATTTTATATATTCCTGTCTTGGAATACTTCCTGCAAAAGTAACCTCAAGGTTAAATCCACAGAGGAATGGAACTGGGTAGAGCATATATCAATCTCCAGCTTTCCTCGAGAAGGCCACGTTTTTCCCCAAAGTGGTTTTATAAATTTATATTCAACAGCATATGAAGGGTCTAGTTTCAATACACTGGAATTATAATTTTAAATATTGCCAAACTTCTAGGTATAAAATATCTCATTCTGGTTTACATTCGCATGACTCCAGTTTCAAATAAAATCAAGGATCCTTTCATATGTTTATTATCTGTTTGGATTTTTATTTCTATGAAATGTTTTTATCTTTTGTTTCTATTGTATGTTTGTCTTATGTTACTGAATAATAAAATTTCTTTTAAATGCTGAATAGTAATGCTGTTTTAATCTATGTATTGCAAATATTTTTTTCCAGTTTAAAACTTCTTTTCACTTGCTTAACCATGTCTTTTTTTGTAACCAAAAGCTTTAATGTAGTCAAATTCATCAATCTTTTAATTCATAGTTTGTGCTTTTTATGTTTTGTTAGAGAATTTTTATCTACCCCAAAGTCATAAAGGTGTGTAAAATACTTTTCTCCTAAAGATTTTAAATTTTTGCTCTTCACATTTAAATGTTTAACCTACCTGGAATTGATTTTCTATATATTGTGCAAGATAAAGACATAATTTTATTTTTGTCATTTGGATATTTTGTCATTTGCTGTATCAGTATTTTTTAATGAAAAGTCCATCCTTTTTTCACTTATCTGAATGCCATATCTGTCCTAAATCAAGTTTCCATATAAAGGATTTGTAGGTTCATTTCCACAGCCCTTATTCTGCTCTACTGTTCTAACTCCGGACCCAAACACACTGTTAGTCACCACAATTTTAAAATAAGCCTGCATGTCCAGTAGTTTGCTTCTCATCTTGTTCTTTTTAGTAGCGTCCTCACTATTATTAACACTTTGCTCTTCCATGTATACTTTAGATTCAACTTTAGAATTGTATGTATACTTTAGATTCAACTTCCTCCATGTAAAAGTTAAAACTGTCAAATTTTTAGATTAATATATAGAAGAATATCTTTGTAGCTATATCTAGGTGAGGATTTCTTCATACCAAATCATAAATCATAAAACCTCTCTGAATTTTTTACTGAAATTATATAAAATTTATAGACCAATTTAAATAGAAGAATTATTTTTATTTTACTTAGCTTTTCTATCCATGAACATATTGTCTCTTAATTTCTTTAATGCATTTCTTTAATGTCTTGCTATGCATATTTACAACTTTTTCACAGAGATCAAACACAGCTAATACTAGATTTTATTTCTATAGAACTTAGAGTTTTTAATTGTATCTTCTCAAGATAGTTTCTTATATACTAAATTACAATTAATTTTAGATATTACCCAGTTTGAAAAGACTTTTGATGTAGAAAATTACAAATCTGTGATTAATGTGTTTTGTCTCCTTGCCTCTTCCTTTCTGACCTTGCATCTCATTTTTTTCTCTTCCAGTACAACGTTGAATAGAAATAGTGATAATAAATATCCCTGTTTTCCTGATTTCAAGAAATACTTCCAGTACTTCATTAAGTTTCACATTTGCTATAGATTTTTCATGGCCGATTTTATTTTGTGAAGAAAATTCTCTCTTATTTCTGGTTTGCTAAGTGCTCTTTTTTCCCCCATGAATGGCCTAAATTTTTATGACATTTTAAGTAATTTGATTTTTCTTCCCCAGTTGAGGTTATCATATATCTTTTTCCATCAATCTCTTGAAGGAAACTTCAAGAATGGCATAACTCTATTTTCTAATTTAAGCCAATTTGATATTTCTTAGCAAAACCCAAATTGGTCCTATCATTACATTTTCATATAATGCATTTTTATATAATGCAGGATTTGACAATGCTTTGTCAAAGATATTTCCATCAGGCTCATATTGTTGACTGCTCTCAAACTGCCATTCCCAAGTTTTAGTTTAAGATTATGCTAACTTCATAAAATGAGTTGGTGGGAAATGGAAGAGATAAGCAAGGCATGAATGATCTAATTCTTGAATTTTAGGCAGAACTCCCCAGTAAATCTGTTGGGGTGAAATTTCCCTTTGGGGCAGAAACCCTAACATCATGCAATTCATTCTTCCTTTTGAAATCTTGATTCATCTAAGTCTGGACTTATGTACATGGTCATTAGTAACCACAGGTCTTTTATTAATAATACTGGGTGAAGGCAAACTAAAAGACTAAGGACAGCTTGTCATGAAAGTGTCAATAAATTCCAATGCAAATGTTACCATAGTGTCATTAGTCCATCTGAGAGAGTGCTAAAACAGGTCTGATTTCACTTTTATCATGTTTCATGTTCACGACATTCAGGAAGTTTGCTTCCCAATGGGAATGTTTTTTACTCTTTTCTTTAAAATCAAAGTTTATTCCTCCCTTTCTTCAAATAAATTTTAACAATAAAAATTTTCTTACCCACGTCATCAGGTTCCTATCTTCCGTGTTGTAGCGACACTCAGTAATTAGATTATCTCCCTAAAACACAAAAGTACGCGCTTTCAGACTGGAGTTTTATGCTGTCTCATTTTCTCTATTACATTTGTGGGACAACAGTTTAACTTGCTCTATGAAGGGGTGCATTAAGTAATTTGATTCAGGAGAAGGCCCTTCATCTATTAAATTCTAGGATAACAAGCAAGCAAGCAAACAAGCAAGGCCCTCTGGTCTCGGGCCAGACTCCGCCATGTGCAAGCTGCACAACCTTCGGTAAGGAAATGACTCATCAGGGCACACTGTGTTCACATAAAAAATAATGATAAAAATAGCACTTATTTTTGCACAGCTGTTGTGAGGGGATTAAATGACAAAACACGCATTTAATCCTTAGTAGAGATTAAACACTTCATAAATGTTAGCCATAGATACTAGATACTGTGATTATCTCTTCATTTACATTATTTTCTTTAGAGGTTTGTAGTCATGTCTTTATTTCCTTACAACAGAATTGTGAGGCAAATTAATAGTAATTTATTTTTCCAGTGTTTTCCAATCATTTGGACAATTCAGCACATGGAAAATAATACTATTTTAGGCTGCCCACTCAGGTAAGTGGATGGGCTATTTATGGATCAGACACAGGTAACTCTGGGTGCTAGCCCTCAGATTTATCCTCCTTGCCTACCAGTCAGAGGGACCAGAGATCTGTATCTCAACACAGTTATACGCTGCTCATAGCCCACCAGTTGGGAAGCTCCAAGATAACACAGTAAAACTGGTTGGAAAGCCCGGGACAAGATCAGGCCCAAAAAAAAAAAAAAAGAGAGAGAGTGAAGAAACTTGACCACATCAGTGTTTCTCACACTTCACCTTTCAATTCTCAAGGTGTATCGAAGAATTTCTGCCTGTAGAAAAGATATAGCTATCACTCTCATTTCCAAAATAATATGTAAGAACTGAACTTTAAGAATAAAATAGGATGAAAAAATTTGAAAAAGTGAAGCATCACCCCCCCCCAAAAAAAAAACATTTTAAAACCTTCATTATTGTAAGGCACATGATTCTCTTCATGTCCTTCAGCCATGGCCCCAAGTATTGTTGCAAGTAGGTTACACAGCACAACATAATTAGCCATGTCTGAACACCCCTGCCAAATAAAAGAGTTACCTTTGAAATCACGTTTACTGAAATGGAATTTCTAAAAAACATACCCTATGGAATAAGGAAAGCTCTGATTCACCATTACCAGAATTGCAGCCAAAGATTTCAACTGGGGAGTCAAGTAAGAGAAGAGTAATGCTAGCGCTTGGAACCCATTTTTATTTTCTTTTAAAATCAACAACTAGAAGCGCCCCTGGGAATAGTAAGAAAAATGAGTTTTGATTTTGGAAAACAGATCAAACACATTCCATCTGCGCTGTGCAACACCCATTGTGGGTGGTTTAAGAATAAGGATACCAGGAGGAATTCATTTCACCAGTAGAAACCTTGCTAACTCTCAGCAGATATATGTCTCATGACTTTTATAACATTCGCTGAGAAAGAACAAAACATTCATACCGGTAAGATTGTTTGTTCTTCTTTTAGATACTGAAACTCCTGGAAATTGAAGTCAAAACTGTCATCATAAGCAAGTAATCTCATTTCCTCCCCTTTGCGAAAATGACGCAGCCGGATGCCGCGGCCGGCCAGGTGAGCGTGGAGAAGAACAGCAAACACGTGGACTCCGCTGGGCTTTTCGGTTTCTAGAGCCTGTGGGTTGGGGGTGGGGAGAGAGAGGAAGACTCAATTAGCCCATACAAAGGAGGAGAAGAAAAGCTAAAGCAATTTGAGTGTTTGGGCTACCTAACATTTAGAATTTGGATTTTCCATGACATTCCTGCCGCTGTTATCGTCGTGAAGCAACATTTATCGGACCACTCCTAAATGTTATCTTTCTTTTTCCTTCTTTTAAGAAGTAAAGAGGAAGTCAAAGCTCCTGGCAAAAATATCCTGGTATGTTAGTAACCAGCAAATTAAAACTTTTAAAACGAGAAATATTTACAGATAAGAAAACCAAGTGGGAGAGATACATTAAACGGACTTGCCCATGGTCCTACAGCTTATAAGTGATGTATGGCAATTTGAATTTCAATCTAAATAGCTCACAAGAGCATATTTCCACTTCACCAGCCTCCCACACTGCCTACAATTGCACCATCTTTTAATTAACAAAGAATCTGATTCATTTGAAATACTTTCGTTCAATAGAAAAGAATATAAATGAAAGTAGCCATTGTTAAATACTTATACATGGTTTTATCTTATCCAATCTGTATTTTTAAATATATTTTATTGATTATGCTATTACAGTTGTCCCATTTTCCCCCTTTATTCCCCTCCACCCTGCATACCCTCTCCTACCCACATCCCTCCCTGCTTAGTTCATGTCCATGGGTCATACTTATAAGTTCTTTGGCATCTACATTTCCTATATTTTCTGGTCTATTTTCTACCTACTATTTATGCTACTTATTCCCTGTACCTTTTGCCCCATTCCTCCCCTCCCCTTCCCTGCTGATAACTCTCCATATGATCCCCATTTCTGTTCCTGTTCAACTTGTTTGCTTAGTTTGTTTTTGTTTTTTGGGGTTTTTTTGGTTTGATCGTTGATAGTTGTGAGTTTGTTGTCATTTTACTGTTCATATTTTTATGCTAGTTACTCTTGATCTTTGGTTAAAGAAGGGAAAGAAACTATGAAGCAAAGAAAAAGAGAAAAATTGAAAATAAGTAATGGGAAAAAAATTTTGATAAAAGGTAAAGTTGAGAAAGGAAACTAGACAAACAGAAAAAGAAATTTAAATGATAAACTGAAGTGTCCAATATGAAACAAAGGAGGTGGGGCTAGGACCAACAACATGCTGAGAATCATTCTTCAGAATTCTTCTCCTGAGGCCTTCAAGATTTGAAAAAGCAATCAAAGGTCTTGCTAAAATTGAAATAATGGTTTTGTAGTGTGACAATAAGAAAAACATTGATAATGAGCAAGCAGGGAATTTTCCCAACACAGTTTCCTAAGAGCATTGGCTAATCTGTGCATAGCAACATGCAGACTGAGACACGGCGTACCTCTCCCAGGCACTCCAGAGTGCAGTGACCCTCGGACTGGAACTCCGGCATGCCGGGAGGGATGGTGTGGAAGAGACTGACCCAGAGGCCAGCCTCGATCACCCCGGCATCATATTTCCTTATATCTGTTGTATGAAATAACCTCAGTCCGGAGTTATCTATTAAGCCTGGAACAAGAGCATATAATTAAAAGTAAATTTGTATTCTTAAAAAAAGAAAATCCCTATATGCAGTTAAAGTGTTTCATTAATTTTCCCTAAACTCTCACAAGGAAAAAGAATACAAGCAAAGATTAATGGAAGACAACATTCAGCTTCACAAATGGGGATTAAAAGACGAGTCGCCATGGTGTCTGCATTCACAGGAGAAACATTTGTGTTATCCAGTTGATATATTCCAATGATCTAACATGAAGACAGAAGGAAAATCCTAAAGTCATTCATTAGAGTGTAGAAGAACTCAATAAAAGTCTTATGTGGTTTTCAGGTGAAGTTCAATGACATTTACCCAGAGGTAAAAACCAACCACTTGGTCGAGAAACCATGGAGAAAAATATTAATGATTAACTTTCTGTATAGTTTGTCACCATTCTTTCAATCATTCAACAGTTATTCAATCAATACTAATTGAGACTTTATTATGTGCAAAGCACTACAATAGGCATTGTGGAATGAAAGGTAATAAGACACATTCCTTGCTGTGACATACTTATAAGGAGGGAAAATATGAATCTCAAACTTCATACATCTGCTCCACTAATTTTGAAATTAGTTGACTTCTTTCTGCAGTGGTGACTTACCTACGTGTAAATACCAAATTGAGCCTTTGGATCAATTAGCATACATTGTATGTAATTTTATATTAATTGGTGTGATTATTCTATTGCTTCTCTTTCCTACTATACTATAATTTCCACATGGGTAGAAACAGTGTGCTTTGCACAAACATTATATCATTAAGCACAGGCCCAGCACATAGTTGTTCAGTATTTGCTGAATAACTGCATGAATCGATGTAAAACAACAACTTTATGTTGCTTCTGTTGGTAATTTCATATTAAATTTTTTGATATTTTGGTTTTGGAATATTACATAAGGAAATTCAGAAATCAAAATGTAAACACTTATCCCTCTTCATTTCAATATCATATCATGCAGTGTCTCTAAGTATTTTGTTGGGTATATTTATGGTTTTCTTGTCACACAACAAAATGCTTAATATTTTCTAGTGTGATAAATGGTAGTTTTTCATATGTGTAGTTAGCAAATGTTTCATAAGCACACTGTATTTGGGACTGATTTACACAACGAAGGGAAGAGTCCATTCTTCTACTTCCTGGTAAGCAGTGTGCAAACTTTGCTTAAGATTAGTGACCACGAGGCCCACTTGCCATGTCCATTGCTGGTAATGACTCTTGTCCCACTGTAATTATTAACAGTACTCTCTTTTACTCTAAAAAGTATTCTAATTTAGATCATAAACATATAATTTTATTCTAACAATGGATGCTATTTTATTTCGACTCTAAGACAGAAGTTACAAGACTTTTCAAAATCATAGGTAGACTATATGAAGAACAAACTCACCTTCCTTATATGCCGGGTTGTCATAATGAACTTCCAGAAGCACATAACGAGGATCTAATGGAGTGCCGAGGGATAATCCAACGTGAGGTGGATAGGAAAAACCCTAAATTAGAAAATTTCATGAAACAGTGTCCTATGATAGTGCCTGAAAGCTCTCTTCCACTCAAAACCCAACGATTCTGAAAGAGATTTCAGCGTACTGGAGCTCCATTAATCAATAGCTAACAAGATAAAATGGATTAAGGAAAGAATTCTATTCATTGGAAAGAAAAATGAGCCACCCTCAAATCAAAAATAATGTATGGCTTCACTTATAAGTATTGGAATCACAGGGAAAAGCATGATCAGTTAATTGTGTTACATCTCAGTAAACCCGAGCCCCACCTCTCCGCCAATGGCCCAGGCAAACACAACGGTCTCGCAGGTGTGGAATGCATCCGGCATGTTGGGGTGGTAGCACTCGTGGCCGTAGTCCAGAACACTGTCATTGAAGTTGCTGCTGCACTGATAGAGCAGGATGTGATGGACCAGACTCTCGTGGCCTCTCTGTATCACGGGCTCCACCTAAACAAGCACAGAGCAGAGAGAGGAGGCAATAAATTAAATCAGCCTACCCCTCGGCACAAGCATGAGACCAGCATAACTGATGATCGGTTTTTCAAAGGAATGGTTTTCTCAGTCATGTAAACGTTGTGTGGCTCAAGTATAATTTGTTGTAATGATGACAACGACAACCACGGCAACAACAAAGAGGAGATAACTGTTGACTCCAAGAATCACTGGACTTTACTAATCTGTTTTTTTTTTTTTAACTTACTCTTATTTCCCTTACCATTCTCCATAACAGATGATTCAAAACTTGCTTGCTTGCTGCCAGGATTAACTTTTTCCCTTGCTCCCCTTCCCTTGTTTTATACTTCCAAATAGAAAAAAAAAAAAATCAAGTCACCTCTACCAGAGGCAATAGATGATGTCCCATGCATCTGTCTATTTACCTGTCTGTCTTCTTAATGCTGAGCACAGAGCTGGGCACAAAGTCGGGCTCAAAAATGGGTATTTTTATTTTAGGATTTAAAAAGAAATTCTATTAAGAATTTGGGAGAGAAAAGAAGAAACACTGTAGTGATGTGCTCTTGTGACACCCCTCAAATTCGGAGAGGGGAAGAAATGAAAATAGAATCAGCAGGGAAGTCAGTCCTTGAAGTGAAGGCGTGGTCCATGGGAGCAGGGCTCCTTCCACTGCCCCTTCCATGAGCTCCCTTCAGAGCACCCTCCCACTTTAGCCAGGAGCTCAGACAGAGCCAAGCATACCCTCACATCCTGAAGAGCCTTCTAGCCAGAGCGAATGCATGAACCCTTTACTTAGCCTAGCTGAGTTATTGATGCTGCCATAAGTTGCATGGTTCTTTGAACCTTCTATTTATCAAACAAAGAAGCCCTAGTGTGTCCCTAAATTTCCAAAAGTTAAGCTATCTTAAGGCTCTTCCCACACTTCCTCTTTTAGCCTTATTTACTCAAATGCAGGCAATGCATTTTGAAATCCTTGCTTAGTCTCTGCCTCAGACATGCATATAAAGATGAAGTGTTTTCAGCTATTTTCTCCTAAGGCTTTCCATTTAAATTTTCCACATAGTTTCACTCAAAAATATAATAAAATCTAAGCAGCAGAAGAGGGAAATGGTATGTAGTGGGTAGAGATCTGAATAGGCCGCCAGGGATCGAGTTTCTAAATCCAGCTTTATTTTGAGTTGCACAGTGAGGCATTCCTTATTTACCACATGTACCTTTTTAACATCACATACACAGACATGACGTTGCACTTGGCTTTGTCTGCACTTGTCTTGTTTCTAAAACAATGTGCACCCTGAAGGCAGAAACTATTTTCTATTTTGCTTGGAAATGACAACAGTTATTATTCAAACATGGTTGCATAATATACAATGGTTACACAAAAAGGTAACCCAGATTTCTATTAGATTTTACTTGCCACATGTAGTTTGAGCTTTCTTGTGAGACTTGATTTATTTGGGTATCTCAGTGCTCCAACGAGGACAGGGCACTGCAAATATGTCCTCAGTAAAATATTTAGGCACATATGATATTTTTGCTAAGTGCACTTAAGTTCAAGAGGAACTTGTAGGTTGTACTGAGCTTTATAAGGTCGGTCCTGGAAAGGAATTATTAGGTCAAAACAGTTGAGTTGCCAAGGCAGCTAAAGAAACTAGTGGTCTTCATTAAGGCATAGCAAGAGCGAGCTAAGAGTGTGCTTCCGGAGATGTGAGGCTGGGGGGTGCCTGCCATTAAGATGCTTAAAAAGAGGCAAAGGACCCAAATAGCCACTTCTCCAAAGACAACATACAGATGGCCAATAGATATATAAAAAGATGCTCAACATTACTAATCATCAGAGAAATGTAAATTAAAACCACCATGGGATATTACCTCACACCTGTCAGAATGGCTATCATCAATAAATCAACAAACAAGTGCTGGTGAGGATGTGGAGAAAGGGGAATCCTAGTGCACTGTTGGTGGGAATGCAGACTGGTAGTAGCATTATGTTAAGCAGTATGGAGATACCTCCAAAAATTAAAAATGAACCTGCCTTATGACCCAGAGATTCCTTCCACTCCTGGGAATTTATCCAAAGAAATCCAAAACACTGATTCGAAAAAACACATGGCACCCCTATGATCATTGCAGCATTATTTGCAATAGCCAAGATTTAGAAGCAGCCCAAGTGTCCATCAATAGATGAGTGAATAAAAAAGCTGTGGTACATTTATACAATGGAACTATTCAGCTGTAAAAAAGAAGAAAATTTTACCCTTTGCGACAGCATGGATGGACCTGGAGAGCATTATGTTAAGTGAAATAAGCCAGTCAGAAAAAGACAAATACCATATGATCTCACTCATTGTGGAATCTATTGAACAAAATGAACTAACAAACAAAATAGTGATAGGCTCATAGATAGAGAGCAGGCTGACAGCTCTTGGTGGGGTGTGCCGGGGAAGTGGAGGAATAGAACAAAAAAAAAAAAGAAAAAAACTCATAGACACGGACAACAGCGTGGTGCCTGCTTAGAGGAGGGGTTGGGGAGGTGGAGGAAGGCATACGGTGGATAAATGGTGACGGAAGGAGACTTGACTTGCAGTGGTGAACACACAACATAGTGTACAGACGACCGTAGAATTGTGCACCTGAAACCTGTATAATTTTGTTAACCAGTGTCACTCTGATAAATTCAATAAAAAAGAAAAAAAGATGCTTCAAATAAATGTCTTAAGAAGCTTTTAAGAGCAAGTGCCTTTCTTGTTTTAAAAAAAAAAATGTAGGGAATCCTGCAACCAACACCAAGCTTCCAAGGTACCAATGCATTCTAGAACTAATAATGGGAACTTCTGTCTTTTCTTCAGCACCTACTATCTGCCAGCCACTATATTAGTCATTTGACATATCTCATTTCATATTTATAAGAAATCTATAAAGTAAATGTCAGTCTCCATTTACAGATGAGAAAACTGAGACTCAGAGGATTAGGTAACAAACCCAAAGTATCATAGCTAGGAAGCGGTAGACAGGAATTTGAAACCAGGCTGGTCTGACCCCAGAGTCTGACCTCCTATTGCAACATGCCACTGCAGGACGACATGCCGGAGGTGCACCAAGGACCTGCCAGCTGCTGCCGTGGAGGGAGTGTGAAAGGCTTCAGTGAGGCATGCTGTCAGCAGACATCAGCAAGGACGGTGATGGCACCACAGGCCCAGTGCCAGGAGGTGCTTTGGAGCGACTACCAAGAATCACCACACAACCCTGCCAGGAGAGGAGCAATGCCAGATGGGGAGCCTGGTGCATTGGGGGAGTCTCCAGCCCTCCTTGCTACCCTAGTCCAAGCATGCCTTTACCTTTAAAAAGAGGAGACAACCAATGTCACCCCAATAAATTCAATAAAAAAGAAAAAAAGATGCTTCCAATAAATGTCTTAGAAGAAGCTTTATTTTAAGAGAGAGCTTAAAAAGCTCTCTTTTTAAAAGAGAGCAAATAACAAATTATCTCCTTGAAACCAGGTGAGGGCTTCAAGGAACATTAAAATGTAATCTGACCTACAGATTGCAAATTGAGGGTATGCGCTGGGAAATAAGGATTTCCTAAGAAAAAAATACATTCATAATACAATAAGGAAACTTGATGCATGCCCACCTGGGCACTGATCATAGGAAAAGACAAGGAGACTTGGAAGATAAGGAATTTCTTGGCAAAATAGAATGGATGCAGGGGATGAAAGGGACAAAAAAAGAGAAGTGCTGGATAAGTATATGTAAAGCTAGCAACTGAATTAAGGGGTTACTAATATAGGAGATAATATATGGGTTGTCAAACTCCCAAAGAATGGGTGAATTTCTCAAGAAGGACTTTTAAGATAATCATGTGAAATAATTAAGTGAGAAACCAACGATATTCCTGTGGATGAGCACAACCTGTTCAGTGCAGGGTACAGGTTCCAGAGAATGGAGGCACTTTGATCAGAACAGATCAGGGCCACTGTCTCGCAGCAACACTCCCCCCACCGCCACCACCACCACCAATGGGATAGAAGTTCCCACAAAACATCCTGCTGTGCTTACAGAACCTAGGGATTCAATGAACCTGCGGTGTATTGCTACCAATCCCCAAATGATGGCTGTTATCTTCTGCTTCCTCACCAGTCCCACAAAACACCTGAGGCAGCCGTAGCTTGTGTGTTCTATGCCCTGTTGTGATGCTCTGTAGCCCAAGTGACGTGGAGGCAGAGACTGGAGAGCAGTGTCTAAGGCAGGACGGGGGGCACACCAGTGCTCCAGACACATGCTACTTGTTGGCTGAATACAAGCACCAAACACTATTGTTTCTTGTGTATTCAGTGACTGTCCATGGGAGAAAGACTTTTATTTCTGCATCATTAGGGTGTTTGAAACAAAGGTGCAGTTATATGTTTTTGTAATAAAAATATTTCTGAGATAAATAAGGCTGTAATGAATCGGTGCTACAAGAAGCAGCACTTAAAGAGGGTGCCCTATTTTGACCACTTCACAGATACCACATTATTATCACAACCAAATGGGAATGCCAAGGGTTGCCTCTATTCAAACAATATTAAACTTACAGAAATTGTCAAAGAAGGCATGGCAACATAAAGTATGGAAAGATAGGTGTTTCTGAGACTGAAATGAACATTTAAGTTTTGTTTTAGGCTGACTCTATGACTGCAGAAGAAATAAATACGAAGGAATACAAAGCAGAGCAAGTGGGTGGCAATGACACACACACCCGATGACGTGTTAAAGCATATTACTGATCACTGTCCTTCATCACGAAAGTGGGATTTACGGACCTGCCTTCATTTGTGATAGACACAGGCAAGGATGGCTTGGCCATTGATCTGTGAAGGTGGGTGCATAGTAAAGGAACAGCTCAGGAACCAAAATACCAGTGAAAGAGAAGAAAAAAAGAGTTGCTAAGTATAGCCAAGACCAAGGTGGAATTAACATCGACCATAAAGCCGATCCTGGAAAGTGAAAAGCCCCAAGTATTTACACTATTCCCTGTGGCCCATCATCTTCTCTCACCCTCTTTTTCCAGGTCAGATGTGTCTAGCGTAGTCCCTGCAACATACAGACTGCTTAATAAATGGTTATTGAATGAAAATGAGTAAATACTCCCCTTTCTCTGAAGCCATCATCAATAAGTCTGAGTCATCAAATTCAAATGCATTGACCTTTAATTTCCTGATAGTCTCAATTCCATTGACCTACCCTGCATTGCACTTCAGCAACCCCGCTGTCCCACCCTGTACTTGTAACCACCCAGGGCAGCGCTCCCTCTGAAACTCTCCTTCTACCCCCTTCCCTGCTCTTTCAGTTCTTTCACACCTTTCCAGCCACTGAACCCACCACTTTTTCCCAGGAGGCCCCATGAACTACTTAGTCACCAGGCCCACACAATTGGCCCGGCTGCTCACAACTGTGAATCAGCCCTGGAATCTGCCCTTCTGATCCTCCACTTGGGATACTTTCACAACCATTCATGTAAGACCTCAACATTCACGATTCACACTTTTGCCTCCATGCATTGGTCTTTCTTTATTTTGCTCTGCATTCTTTGCCTTGGCTATAAATGGGCATAACCTGTTCAGCGCAGGGTAGACCTTCCAGGGAGTGGGAGCACTTTGTTCTCATTGCAAACCTTTAAGAATCTGTGCATACTCTAATCAGTTCTAAGTAAATGACTCAATTATTTTGGTGAGAGAGGAATGAATACCTATCTATTCTAGCTGCACAAGGGCAGTTGGGGGTAGAACTTCATGGAAAGGATGAAATGATTGAAAAATCTTAAACATCAGCAACCTATTCTACATATTCAGTTTTTTAAAAGTATATAAAATTATATAAAGTAGCACAGTGATCCAAAGAATCTCACATGGTGTCATCTTATTTTAGTTGGGCTAAATAAGAAAGGGATAAGATTAAAAAACAAAAAAAACAACAACAAAAACAACAAATTTCTAAGTGTCTCAGAATTCCTTCAAACTTAGAACCAAGGCACTGAGAACGGGAGGGAAGAAAACCTTAGGGAAAGTGTATGTTATCTTTCTGTGATTGGAGCTGGGGGTGGGGGTCCCTGACAAAGCTGTGCTTACCTCCTCCTCTCCCTTCACCAGCGCCTACTGTGGAACAGATTCAATTCAAACAGGACTTCTCCTGAAAGCCCTCCAGCATCAGGAAACTTAAGAATCTACATTCCTTTGAAACTTCAAATACCAATTACCTAAACAAAAACAGTTACTGAGAGAAACATTTTTTTTTTTTTTTTTGCTTAACTCCCCTGTGCTGGGTTGAACAGTACCCCTTCAAAATTTATGACGCCCAGGACCTCAGAATAGGACCTTATTTGGAAATAGGGTTTTCTGCAGATGGAATTAGTAAAGATGAAGTCACCCTGCCCCCGGGCGGGTCCTAAATCCAAGGACTAGTACCTTTACAGAAACGTAGAGTGACATTCAGATAGAAAGAGAAGATGGCATGTGAAGACAGAAGGATATTGCAGTCAAGCTACCACAAGCCAAGGAATGCCAGAAATCACCAGAAGCTGGAAAGAACAAGGAAGGATTCTTTCCCAGAGCCTGCAGAGAGAGCCCTGCTGATGCCTTGATTTTTGGACTTCAGGCCTCCAGAGCTGTGAGAGATTAAATTTCTGCTCTTTCAAGCTACCCAGCTTGTGGTTATTTATTATCGTGCCATAGAAAGCTAATACATCCATCACTCTTGATTTTTGGGGTCATAACCTAACCATTTGCAGACTTGTAGAATTTACACCTAAGTCATAATTGTCCCTCCATTTATTTGTGACATGAACTTATCACAAATATACATGCTCCCCCTTACATGATTGAGGTTGACCAGGTTTCATTATCTATAGCTGAACATATGTGTATCTTGCTTTACACTTTATTTTGTGGGGTAAAAAATGGGGAAGTGCCCTTCTTGACTTGTCTAAGTATAGCTCAGTGTGAGAAAAACCAGAGGCTGTTAGAGGTCTTACGAACAGTTTCCCTATACTTATTCTTCCAAGTTTACCCACTTAAGATACTGCTTGTCAAAACATGAGTGGAACACAGCTCTCCGCAAACAACTTGCAGTTCAATAAATTAAAATTAAAACCAAATGAAAGAGGTAATGGGTGGGCTCTGTAATGAGCTGGAAATTTTGTAAATTCCCGTCACTTTTCTTCCTGCCTGTTCTTGTTCCTGGCACCTTGTTTTTATACATTTGTTCAAGGCACAGGTTGCTACCCATGCAGGAGCCAGTAAACCATCTCCAACAGAGGTTCTCCAAAAAGCAGCTGGCTCATAAAGAGATGCTGTCTATGAGGGCACTTCAGCCAGAGCTAGCCGTGTGGATAGCTGACTACAAGATCATGCTGATATGCTCATGTGATTATGGTAGGACAGGGGTATCCAATGTATAAGAGGTAACCAAACTGGGTAAGAGAATGGCCATCCCACAGGTAATCCACTCCGAAAATGGGCAGGTTCCAAGCAGAACCTGACTTGCTGAGGTGGTGTCAAGAGGCTGCAGCCTGAATGGACTCGGCAGCTGAAGCATAGGAAATGATGGTCAAGCAGGAGAGAGATGAAGAAAAGGAATGAAGAAAAGGGGAGAACTGAGGGAGAGTTACTTATTCCGGGAAAAAACTGATCCCCTACTGCAACCCTTAATTTTTATGGGAAGTACAATCCTCAAGCATGAACATGCCCAGCCAGCCACTATTGACCAGGTCAGGGATCTGTGCCCAACACATCAATCTTTTCTTGGGATTTTTAAACTATGGAAAACAGAACAAAACAAAACAAAACATCACCCTCTAGAAGCTGGAGATGGTAGGAGCCAGTGTGTAGTGAGATACAAGTCAGCACACAGAAAAATTCCAAAGACAACAGACAGACCTGGCAGGGTTTGAATGCCTAACGAGTTGTGTCTGAAACCAGCTGCATCTCTGCCATTCTGTGGCTTATTTAGTCAACTTCTCCTCTTATTTCATGAGTCAATACATTCCTTTCTATTTCCTAAGCTAGTTCAGGTTGGGTTTCTGTTACTTGCAACCAAGAGTCCTCATTAATAACCAAACACAAGTAACCATGCATCAATTCATCAAGATGTATGTACACTTATGTATATGCTATCTGAAAGCATCCTTCATTTTTTTCTTAGGAAACTTGCCAAATAAAATTACTTTGCTTTTGTTTCACTCTTTCATTTTAATTGGATCTGGGTGAGTTAATAACAAAGTTACTTCAATAAATGTCCTTGAAAAGTAATAAGAGGGGCAAAATCACCCCCTATGACACACACGATGCCTTACTGATGCCTCTTGCTTACTGATTCTGGACATTCCACATAGGTACATGGTATTAAGACTGTTTTCTTCACGAATATGCAAGGATCCTTGAGAGTGATAAAACATTATGATTTACACTTATTTATTTCAAAATATGAGTTAATTAGGTTCTTTTGCCAAACACCTCAAGACTATGAAAACAAACAAAACAGAAAATTACACTTAAGAAAGTTTATAACACAGTATGCTTAGTGTATATATTGTTCTTGGTATTTTTAATAGATTATTAATGAACTCTAAGGTAGCTTCTGAGGCTCTATTAACATTAATTTTCAGCTGAGATACTCAATAAAGATCAACTAGAGATCACTTAGCTACCGTAAGAAATTTTAAATTAACCCTCATATGGCCAGAAAGGAGTGGCAGACAGACCTGGAGTCCAGGAGACCACTTCCTAGCTGTGCCACCAGCCAGCTGAGCGCCGCGACCTCGAGCAGGTCACATCCCACCAGCTCTGACTCTCCGTCAGCCTCCAACACTCTACATATTTAATCCTCAGAACAACCTTATGAACGTATAAGAGGTTCCTCATACATTTTGTAGATGAAAATAAAACCTGTGCCAGTTAAGAAAACTGCCCAAGTGTCAGAGCCCCAGTTCTGACTCTGGTAGCCCCAGATGAGGAGTCAGCACCCATAACCACCACACTGGCACACTCGTACCCTTACTGACAGGGTCACAGTGCGGCAGGACCAGCGCTCCACCAAGATCACTGCAGGCCCCTTTAACCTTGGTTGTGTGTCCACACCCACGTACGGGGGTGCCTTATTTCTAAGCACTCACACCTGTGGCTTTCCTCCGAGGCCTGACCGTGGGCTCACTTTACAGAGAGCAGAAGTACCGGAAGACGTGCATTCCTCTGGTGAAGAGGGAAGGAAAGGGAGTGTCAATGTCCAGCAATCTCGTGTCAGAGGAGGCAAACCACAAACATGATGCTCTCCATGGGTGCTGTGGACTGAACATTTGTGTCCCCCACCAAAAAAATTCTCTTGGAATCTTACCCCTCCAAGGCAGTGGTGGTAGGAGATGAGATCTTAGAGAGCTCATGAGAGCAGACCCCTCATAAAGGGGGTTAGTGCCCTTACAGAAGGGACCCCAGAGAGCTCCCTCACCCCTTCCACCATGTGAGGACGGGTGAGAAGACAGCCATCACTGAGGAAGCAGCCTTCACCTGACACTGGCGGCCTTAACCTTGGACTTCCCCAGCCTCTATCTTTTTGGATGTTTAGGTGCTTTCTTTCTGGACACTCCATATTCTAGCCAATTTTTCCAAATCAGCACTTTTCACCTTGTTAATCTGACCGATCATCTTCAAGGGCTCCATATCACCCATCCTGTAGTTGACCAAGCCCACACTTCTTTTTCTAGAGTGCAGGGCCTTCTGTCGTTGGCTGAGTGTAGCCTGCACAGTTGCACACGCACAATTTCCTGTCACAGGGATCCCTTCCCCTTTATACACCACGTTCAGTGTGACCTCCATGATTTCTTTTGCACCGTTTTCTCCAACACACATCCCCTTATTCAACTGTATTTATTAAAATCCTACTCATTCTTGAAAGCCCAGGTTTTGTTTTCGCTGGATGACCTCTCTGATTACTTTGGCTCACATTTGCCTGTTTCTCCGAACTTCTTTCAGGAGGCAGTACTATGTGGTAGCCTGAAGCCAAAGGCTCGGTTTGAAATCCAGCCTCCGGTGCTCACCAGCTATGTGACCGGAGACAAATTGCTTAACCTTACTGAAACTCGGTTTTTTTATTTATAAGTTAGAAGTACAAATTGACTTTCAAACCATTATAAAAAATAAGGGAGAAAATGTGTCTAGCACATCTCAATTTATGTTAAGCAGTTGAAAACTATACTCTATTCTCTACAATTTAGCACATATGTAATTTTTTATTGAATGTAATTATTTCATACGTGACTTTTTTTCTCCTTAATTGGAGCAGCAACTCATTGTTTCACCACCTACTGACGATTCATTCTATGAAGCAGACTTCTTCAAAGCCTTTATTATTTGTGTGTGTTGTAATTAGGAAAATATAATATCAAGGCTAGATCTTGCTAGTTAGTCTTTGACATGCTATTGCTTATATCTTTACAGGCGTAGGCTGTTTTTAAATGAAAAATTGAATTATTTTTAAGATTAGCCTGTATGTCGAAACCTGGTAATTTGTGGAATTAAAAGTACACACAGTTCAAGATCATATACCATAGATCTGACTTTGCAGAAAAATGGCTCAGAGAACTTTCCCAACAGTGTTGTTGGTCAACACGGGCTCTTTAGTGCAACAACACAGACATCAAAGGTGCGAGCAGAACCGGCTTTCTGCCAGTCCTGCGCAAGGTGGAGAGACAGCAGGAGCCAGCAGGTTTCATGTGGAATACAAACTGCCGAAATGGTACCACCTTAAAGGAGGACTCCTACAGGCAAGACAGAGCTGTGCGGGGAAAAGGCACGGACACGCCAGCTTCGTTGTGCGTGACCAGCCTCCTGCCCTAGAGAAGTGAACTGTAAGTTAACAGAGGAAAGAATTAGAAGCCACACTCAGCCCCGCTAAGAAAAGTAAACACTAAATTATTGAAACAATGGAGAAAATATTGGCAACATTTATGTCCAACAAAGAACTAATATCCTTAATACAAAAAAGTTCTGATAACACAAACCAAAAAACCCAGTAGTGAAAATGGGCAGGGCACATGAACAAAAATTTCATAGCAAAGAGATTACAGAGAAAAAAGATGTTAAAAGACATAAATAATTAAATAAATAGAAATGAACTGACATACTATTTTTCACTTATCAGGTTGACAACATTTTAAAAGTTTAATAGGCGATGCTGGAGAGTGTTAAGGGCTTAATGTTGTATCTGCCCCGCCCCCACCCTCAGACACCCCCACCCCCAAATGTGTATATTGAAGCCCCAATCATCTACAAGCCAAGAGGGGAGACCCCAGAGTGAAATCTGTCTTGCTGGCACCTTGATCTTGGACTTCCCAGACTCCCAAACAGTGAGAAAGGAATTTCTGTTGTTGAAAGACACCCAGTCTTGTTACGGAAGTCTAAGCAAACTAACATGGAAAGAAACTATGTACTGGCATTAGAAATAATGAATCGCTGCTGATTAAATCACATCTAAATTCAGATCATATATGATTACACAATCATAAAAGAATAAGATAGATCTTATTCTTCTACACATACTGAGGTAGAACCTTTTCCAAGAGATCCTGCTAAATATAGAAGGAAGTGTCAAAATAGCGTGACCCCATTAGTCTCTCAAGACCAAAACAAGGAACAAACAGCAATAGACATAAAGGTATGTGACCGCATATACATGTATACAGAAACATTTTAGAAAAATATAAGAAACTACTAATGGTGTTGATGGGAAGTGAAATGTGAGTGGTAGAAGTTAGCGATTCACTGCTTTTCACTTAGTGGCTTTCTGTATTTGAATATTTTACAGTGAACAAATATTAATTCTAAAATATATATTTAGAAATTCTGGTTTCATCACTTACTAGCTGACTGGCCCTGACAAGATAACTAACTACCTGAGCCTCTATTTCCTCCCGCACAGTGCAATCGTGAAATCAGACAAGATGCTGGAAAACCCCGCACGGCACAGCTACACACAAAACATTCGCAAATGTGCGTTCTCGTGTTTCCCACCCACAGTGATGTCGCACATGCATTGTATCTACGTCGTGCTATTCTAGTTAACTTTAGGATAGACTCTCCAAAAGCCTTTGAAACTTTTTATTTCCCTATACAGTGCAACGTAATCTATTTTCTCTCATAATATTCTGAATTAAAATGTGTTACTTAGAACAATAATTGACCAAGACGGATTTGGGACGAGATTTCCAGAACGACACAGTGTCATTCTGAAAACTCAATGATATCCTTTGAATTGTTTAGGCCCTTAGAATTATTTCAAACATTTTCTTCCCCGAACTGGCTCTGCAGATGCCACCACGTGTAGCTTCTCCCCAGAGCAGGCACAGCTCCTGCTGGGAGGGCCCCGGCAGTGACTCAGTGATGCCGTGACACCGAGACCTTCACTTGGTCCTGCATCAAACACTTCCTAGCTCTCTGAGTTGTTTTTTGGTTTCCTTTGAAGTTACAGTTGCTGGTCTGCTTTTATTGTTGTTGTGTTGTGTATGCACTTTTTCTTTTTCTTCTTCTTCTTCTTTTTTATGATTTAAAGGCCTGGTAATTCCATCCATGAAAGGACAGAACTCAATTACTAACAGATGATCTTCATGATAAAACCCCACAGCCCCAAATTAGGGGAAAGAAACAAAAGTTTTTCATTTAGTCCAATACCACTTACATATACAAATGGCCAATTTATTTCTGCATATTTTAAAACTAATTTATTTCTGCATATTTTAAAACTAACTTTTTAAAACTTGTTTTCACATCCTGAAACTTCTAGTGCCTTTGTTTATATGTAATTTATCATAATAATTTTGGCAGTTTTAAATAAAGCATATTATTTTAGCATTTATTCATCATAATTTAAGAATTGTGTTTCCTGAAGAAATTTAATAAATGGGCCATCATTTTTTTTCTTCTGAGAACGGAAATAATCACGGCACAGCATTTTTTATTCCTTCAGACACAGTTTAAAGATTAGATCTAATTGTAAGCAATACAAATTTATAACATTGTCTCATGCAGAATTCTATTGGCTTTTATCCAGGGGTCTAGAATTCATTGCTCTTTAAATTTAAAATATATTCTGTTTTATCCTATAATGAAAATAGGATAAACTAATGTTGAGTATCTTTCTCTAAGATACAACATATCTATACTTTGGAGCTGGTAATAAATCCAGGTCTTCAAATCATAATGTACTTCATTGAATTTTCTAGTTGTCTATTAAGTGTCTCCAAGTAGCACAGCAGAACTGTTCAGTTCATCCCTTAAATTAGATGTACAACCTATAGTGCCACAAGTCCAAGTTCATTTGTCCCAGGGTTAAAATAGAGTTTCTGAACATTATTTACAACTCACCATCACTGACTTGAGTCTAGGTTTGAGTTATTCATTCAACAAACATTCTTTAAGCACCACCATCAGGGACTGGACCCAAGGCTGAAGACCCAAGGCCAGAAAGGCAAAGCTGTCAGGGGACTTAAGTACTATGGTCAGGTAGATAGATGAATCCCATGGAAAATGTATAGGTGCTATGGTATATCAATAACAGCTGCCATTTGTATTTACATGTACTGAGGCCATTACACATATTATCACATTTAGTTTCATGTCATCTTCATACACTCCTGAGAAAGGTATCACTACCACCTTCTTACAGACAAGGAAACTGAGGCACACACAGTTCAACACATTGAACAAACACAGCTGCTGAGTAGCAGGCTTGAATTTGCACCTACGACTCACCTGCTTCAGTCCCATCATCTGGGCCACTGTGTTTGTCTTCCCCTCTTACCTGAACGGGCTGCAGTGAAGTGTGAAGGAGGAATGTACAGTTAGAAAAAGAACTGGAATAAAGCTCAAAATAATTTGGTACTTTAATGTCATAGTGCTGTTTCAATGAGCCACTGGTGTTTTTTACGGAGTTTTGCCCCCTAGTTGGAAAAGGAATGATAAAGACCTGAAAAAGTCTGTGCTTGATCACACAGAATTTGTCACTAACAGTTATTACAATGAAGAAATACTGTATTTTTATTATGCTAAGTGAAATAAGCCAGTCAGAGAAAGATTAATACCATATGATCTCACTTATATGTGGAATCTAATGAGCAAAATAAACAAACGAAATTGAAACAGACTCATAGATTCAGAGAAAAGACTGACAGCTTTCAGAGGGGAGGAGGGTTGCAGGGCTGGGTGAAGAAGGTGAAGAGATTAAACACCCTCCCCCCAGAAACCTCCTAGACAGACAGCAGTAAAACAGCGGTAAGGTCATTACTGGAGGGAAAGTGGGGGGTAGGAGAGAGTAAAGAGGGGTGAACGGTGATGGAAAGAGACGTGACTTGGGCTGGTGAACACCCAACACAACGTACAGATGATTTATTAACCAATGTAACCCCAACGAACTCAATTTATAAAAAAAAATACTGTATTTTGTACTTCAGGAAGGATAAACAAATAAATGAATACCAGTGCATGGCTTTTGTGATTCTGGCTCCTCTCTGTTTCTCTCATTATCTGTGTATTTAAGCATGAGGCCTCCATGAAAAGAAGACCTCATTTATAAGGCAATTCCATGAAAAAGGGAAAACAAGCTGAACTCTGTCTCAGGCTATGGCTGAGTTAAACACAGGTCTTCTGTGAGTGAATCTCGCTCTAGGGAGATAACTCCCTTCAAGGAAGCCTTTGCTTAGGTTAATAAGCAGGTTCACACCTAGTTCACCTTTCAAAGCCCTTATGTCTGCTGCCACCTTCCAGCCTTTTGAACAAATAACTCTTCTCTAGATGGAGGTTTCTGGAGAGCAAAGCAAACGTCTTCTTCAGCTTTGGGGTTGTTTGCTTTTGATTCAATTTGAAAAGTTCATATCCGGAGAAAACAGCATACATCATATATCAACCACACAAAAGTAATTAACATCTTGTCATTTTTACTTTGTTGTTCACCTTTGCCCTCACTAATCCAGCACACTTCTCTGTTCCCACTAGGGACTCAATGGTGACCTGAATTGCCAAACTCATACATGAAGGGGGGTCTCAAGGACAATCTCGGAGGTCATTAGTCTCAACAAGTTTAATGTTTTGTTTTTTCCTAAATATGTCAGCCATCTCTTTTAAGTTAAACCTAAAATAACTTTTGCAATGAATACTTTTTGTCAGAATTTAAGTTTTTTCAAGTCTGCAGTCATAGAAATCATATTAAAAATGGATCTACGTATAGAGGAAACATGAAAAGCATGAGTGAGTTATTCCAGATTTTTCTCTATTATATAAAAGCCATACTCAATATCAACTTCCTAATTCACAGCCTGCATAGACGTTCAAAGAGAAATTTGCAGTTTCCAAAATGTGGCCAATCTCCTTTCCTGGCAGCTGAAAGAAGAAACCTAAAAAGATCTGATAAATTAAGTTATGGTAATGGTTCCAAAAGAGACCTCATCATCTTGTCTACCCAATGAACCATCACTTCTTTTGGGTTTTTATGAAAGTCCTAACCCCGAATATCAAATGTTTTGCCAAGTGTTTGAATTTCTACCTCTACAGCAAACCTGTGCGCCTTCTCTCCTTACTTCCAAGGCTGCTTTTCCAGTTGGGGCTGCCTGTCCCGGTGTGTCCGGGCTAACCTTATGTAGAAGGTTAGAGCTAACCTTGGCTCTCACCTTCTGTATCTTGAACTCTATTCTGAATCATAACATTCCTTCAGTCAAAACCCAATAGTTCCATTTTGCCTCAAGAGAAACTAACTTCGTGGCCTGCTAGCCATGCTTTCAGCAAGTCCGTCACAGGATCCACCCTCCCCGCCCCCATCACCACCACATTACCAAGAATATACGTTCTCTGTGCCTTCATCATGGCATTCCAGACTTCTCGTTCCTGAATGTGGCAAAACTGAACTGATCTTTCAGAACTTGAGCTATCACTAGAAGGATAGCTCGATGTTCTGAATGCCCCTTACTTGGAAAGCATCTAGATTCTCAAAACGATAAAATGAATATGCTTTGAAATGTATCCGTAAGTTCAGTAAGAAATTAAGGAGAACTTTCCAAAGTTAAAATTACAAGAATATAAAATTGAAATCAAAGTGATAAACAAAAACCAGAAACTGTGGCTTCTGTGAGAATGTGTATCTACTACAGTCCTAGAGTCTCCAGGAAGAACAGTCACAAGGATGGGGTAATTCAATGATGGGGGAGACTAAGCCTGACACACACCACTTCGCCTGCACCCTTCATTTAGATGTAGAACCTGGACCCTCCAAGGTGATACTGTAACAGGGAGCAGCAAGGGGGGGCCTCCAAAGATGGATTTGTAATTGGGTCCAGAAGAGCTTGGAGATAATTGGCTCCACACCACAGGGCCACACCAGCCCTGAATGCTGGCAGCTGTGGCCAATTGTGGGAGGAGCCGGAAATGAGGCTGCAGAGAAAGATTGGCACTGGGATTTAAACCCAGGCAGGGCAGCCATTTGGGGTCTCTTTTTGGGACCACACAGCTTGGGCATCTTGTTGGGACCATGTGGTTTCAGGAAAGTGGGGACCACACGGCTTGGGTGAGAGTCAGGACCTCTGTGGCTTTGGAAGTGCTCCTTTTTGCCACGTGGATGGTGCCTGGAGCCTGCCTGAGATATGGTACCCCAGACGGGGCAGCGGGAGAGGGAAGGACCGTGGCATTTATGCATATTCTAAAGAACTTTAGTCTGTACAACTTCCAAACAAATAATAATTCCTTTCCTTTTATGTCTTTCCTCTGGCGGCGGGCAAAGTGAACTTGGTAAGGGGGAGGAAGCCCCAGGGGAAAAAAGGGGGGTCTTTCATATCATTCACTCCAGCCCCGTCTGTTCTTTAACAATACAACTCCAGTGAAGTGGTAGACTGAAAAAATATAACTGCTAGCAAAGGCAGCGAATGAAAAAACCTTTGGTCTCTGCCACAGTCCCAGGTTATCCTGGATTGAGTGTTCATGTCCCCCAAACTCATATGTTGAAGCCCTGGCTTCCGATGTGACGGCATTTGAGATAGGGCCTTTGAGAGGTAACTAAGGTTAGATGAGGTCATGAGAGCAAGGTCCTTGTGATGGGATTAATGCCCTAATAAGAAACCAGACAGCTTGCTCTCCCTGCCTGCATTCTCACCCAGAAGAGAGGGGATACAGGCACACAATGAAATAGCGGCCACCTACAAGCCGAGAGAAGAGGCCCCAGAACGAAATCTGACCAGCACCGTGGTCTTGGCTCCCTGGCCTCAAGAACTGTATGAACTAGACTTCTGTTGTTTACCAGTCTATGGTATTTTGTTATGGTAGCCAGGCTGACTAAGACGTGGGTAGAAGAAAAATAATAACAATGTTCTTCCTGGAAATGTGTAAACATAGGTCCATCCTCATGTGAAAGTAGCATTTGAATTTATAGCCCTAAATGTTTGGGGAAATTCCAAACAAAGAAAATAAAGAATCCCTCATAGGTTACCTCCCCTGGCTTCTGGCAAAAGCACATAAAATTTAATACTTCCTAGGAGAAGCATCCTCAGTCCAGTACATTGTGATTCCCATAAAATAGGTTAACTTGGTAAAAGTTAACAAACTCTTGGGGAATCAAGAGACTAATATGTAGATTCCCAAGGACTTGAGTTATTGGAATTATCATAAGTAAAATAGAAAATAACTATGTATATATTACAAATGTTTAAAAGATAGAGTTGGAAAGATGAGCAAGAAATAGGAAGATTAACTCAGCAAAACAACACAATTTCTACAAATAAAAATAATTGAAATTTAACACTCTACGAGGTAGATATAATATTAAAAGCAATTTATGGGAGAATTATTGAATGTGAAAATATCCTTCTGACCTCAAACTTCGCCAAGACAACTTTTTTTCCCACTTTTATTGAGGTATAATTGACATACATTAAACTGCGTATCTTTAAAGTATAAAATTTGATGTTTTGACATATGTACATACTCATAAAACCATAACAACAATCAAGATATTGAATCTCCCTCTCTCTCTATATATATGTGTGTGTGTGTGTGTGTGTGTGTGTATCCACAAAAGTTTCACCGTGCCCCTTGGAAATCTCTCATTGTCTTCCCTCCTTAAGCCATCGTCATCCCCAGGAAACCACTCAATGGCTTCTTTCCACTATAGATTACTTACATTTTTTAGAATTTTATTTAAAAACTGGAATCATTATTACATATAATTGTTTTAGCTGGCTAGTTTTTTAATACAATTATTTTCCAATTAATCCATGTTGGTTTTATGTAACACTATTTCATTATTTTTCATTGCTGTGCTGGGTCCCATTGTATGTTGTCCATTCACCTATTAATACACATTTGGGCTGTTTCTATTTTTTTTGGCTATTATCAATAAAGCTGCTATGAATACTCTTTTTTTTTTTTTAAGATTTTATTTATTTTTTTAGAGAGAGGAGAAGGGAGGGAGAAAGCAAGGGAGAAACAGCAATGTATGGTTGCCTCTCACATGGCCCTCACGGGGACCTGGCCCGCAACCCAGGCATGTGCCCTGACTGGGAATCGAACCGGGACCGCTTGGTTCCCAGCCCGCGCTCAATCCACTGAGCTACACCAGCTAGGGCTGAATACTCTTTTTTACAAGTTTCTATATGGACATACACTTTCATTACTCTTAGATACATTAAAAAATGGTAAAATAGCAGAAATACATGGTAGTGTATGTTTAAGTATTTAAACACTTCCAAATGGTTTTTCAAAGTGGTGGCACCACTTTGTATTTCCATCCACAGTGTGTTAAAGTTTCAGTTACTCCACATCTTGCCAACCTTTTAATTTTCATGCAGCTCTTCATGAAAGTGGTATCCCAATCCAGTGTGGTTTTAATTTGTGCTTCCCTAATACGTAATGACGTTGATCAGTGTCTCAAGACAGTGGACATGGAGCAAAAAAGGAGAGTAAAGACATCTCAGAGATTTCTCTGAGGAATGAGAAATGGATGAGCTCAGTCCTGTGATTTCCTCCGCTTCTCACCCGGAGGAGTTTCCAGGCTGCTGCCCAGCAAGGGCAGCCCCGGCTGAGCCTGGCATTCTCCCTCAGTTAAGAAGAGAGAGCTGAGAGTTCAGGGAGACCAATGTGGTGGAAAATTTTATTTGCTATATGAATGGAAAATATTACTCAAGAGTACTGGCATTTCCTGTTTATCCTTAAAAAACTTAGTTCTCTAACCTTGTAAATTTAGTTCAATTGTGACTCATGACTTTTTGCAATGAGAGCTTGCCTTACGCGACAAGTTAGATAGATTAGACAGGCCGGCTCCTAACAAAAACTAAGCTTTATCTTAAAAGTGAGTATAGAAATAAAAAAAGCTAAGGCAGAAAAAAAGTAAATTTCAGTTATAAAAAGACTAATATATAAAATCCAGTGGGATACAAACAAATATAGTTCATTGTTTCTCTCTGTTTAATGTCTCGAAAAAGTTAATGAAATCAAAGTGAGTTTCACGACTGCTCTAAATTACTAGATAATTACATGTAAGTAATTAAGAGCTTTTTCAAAAACTCTAAAAATTCTATTATTATAGATTATTTAAAGATGAAAGAATAGAAAGGGATATAAATCTTGAGTAAATTTCTGCCTTGATATTGTTTTATATTTTATATGTTGAAAGAGAGATACAATTAACAGCAATTTGGGATTTATGACCTAAATTTGAATCCCAGTTTCAATTAATTAACTGGATGAGAAAGGCAGTTTTTTTAGTAGCCTTAATTTTCTGTAACCATGGAATAAACTGTTGACAAAAGCAAACAGAAGCTTTAGAGCGTCAGATTAAAAAATAAATGTTACTATAGATCATATTTCACATCTATCATGCCTCAGGTGCTTTACAACCATTTTCAAATAATTTCACAGTAACTTATGAGTAGAATAGATAGTATCTCCATTTTACCAATGAGAAAATGGAGATTCCAAGTTCTATATAAGACACCCAAGGTCTTACAGGCAGTAAATGAGAGACCTGGGATTGAAGACCTGCTCTAAGTGACCAGAAAGACAGGGCTCTCCCAACTTAGTCTCATGGAAGTTACATAAATTGTGCCAGTCCCCACTGCTAGAATAAATAAATTATATTCTTTATGGGGTTTATTGGGGCGCCACTGTTCAACAAAACTGTACAGGTTTCAGGGTTTTATAACACTTAATACTCTGTGGCATTAGGAAAGAAGAATTGTTCTGAGCCTCCGTTTCCTCACCTGCAAAATGGCGTCAGTAGTGAGTAAAGCACCTACAGAACGAGCAATCAACAAATACTTGCTTTTTAGAATTCAATATTTTTAAGCACTTTCAGAGTAACCTTAAGAAAGGAATTGTTATTCCCAGTTTATGCAGGTATATACTGATGCCAAGATTGCAGCAATCAACAGTGGGAACTGTAACTGAATATGCCCACTGTTGTGATGGGAAACCTGTGTTCCATTTCCATCCAAAAGAACTGATTTTGCCTTGAAGTCATGAGGTTAAAAATCAGCTATTATGCAGAAAGCACCCAATTTCATTACTGAAGATGATTTTAGAAAACCTTTGAGATTTTGTTTATAATTACAAGAAGCATACATCTTTAGATGGTGGTTCTAAAACAGTATTCTTTTTTCAAATCTGGGACTAACTAAATAAATAATCTTTTGAGGTAGATCTTATTAGACCCACGTTTCAATAAAACAAAAACCTAAATGATACAAACCTCTTCTACAAGGAATCCCACACACATTACATACATTTAAACTATTAAGAAAACGTGACCGACATTGACGATGGGGATGGACATCCAAAAAACAACAGTTAAGTCACTCGAAGTGACTAGAGCTCTAGAGAAGACGCTTTCATTTCCACAAGAACTGTAAGGCCAGCTCCTCTGAGGGGCTGCCTGCAGCTTTTCTTTAAAGAACTAAATGGTTATCTGCATATGTGTGCAATGAAGAGGTAGGCTTGATTTCTATTCCGGAGAGTATGACGCAACTTGCCAGAGTGTTAGCATTAAGCAAAACTGGTAAATTCATGTCTGAGGATAAAGCAACACAATGGTATCATTCAAGATAAAATCAGTGACCCTGTTTAGGTACCAGACGCCGCAGTCTGCAGTCCCTTTCAGTATTTCACACTAGGGGCTTTGGGATGGATAAGGCGTTCTCTGATCAAAAAATGCAGTTACCCTGACAACGAGTCACTGCAGGGACTCTGCATTCTAATCTGACATAACTGGACTGTGGACTGAAAGTTCAGCCTGCAGCTGCTGGTTGGCTCCAGCACGAGCAGATGCTGGTTGTGACATCAAGCATTGTCTGCCACATGTGGGACCAGATGGAGCTTCCACACAAACCAATATGTAATAATTCAGGACTTTAACAATGAATCTCGATTCTTAGTTTCCTGTGTTTTCTCCACAGACCTAAAAATCTTAGTTTGAGGTTGAACCAGCAAAAGTGGTCATTGAGGTTTATTTTTAGAACATACTATCTTCCTTAGGGAAATGTACAAGAACAAGAAAATGATCAGTTTGGGCAAGTTACTAAACCGCCCTGGGCTTCAGTGTCCTCATGCGTAAAGTGAAGGTAACACAACCTACTTCCTGGGATTTTATTAAGCTCGATGATGCACAAACTGCACAGGGCTCTCATATAAACTCTCAATAAATGCTGTCTTATCCCCTGATTTTACTCTGGCACTTAAGCCTATAAACAGAGAGGTTGTCTCGTAGCTGTCCTCACCACATGTGCCTAAATCCAACTAGTTGTATTTCCCCCAAATTATTCTTCCCGTGGAGCTGCCCTTCACTGCTGTCTCCTTTCTTTTTGCCTGTATGATGTGCTTTGACACCAGTGTTCGCCTCTATTATTCATGTGTGCACCTCTTCTCCCCATCTATGGGGGGTCCTTGGAGGAGAGAGGCTACAGCTTATATTGGCTTATATCTGACAAACGACAGCACTGAGCGCTGTCCAAAGCAGGTGCTCTCTAGATACTCATTGATTCATTCTTTGTTGTGCTTTAGAGTAGTGGGAAGGGATATTTCCAGCTGCTTAAGATACAAGTACATAGTGTATTAAGTACACATCTGATTTCTGAAACATCACAAGCCAAGTGCCGTTCCTGTATTCTCAGGACTTCCTCACATTAAGCTAAAGGCTGAGAGGCTACGGGTAGCATCTATACATACAGTACTTATTAACAGTTATTTACATGGTATTGCCTCCACTTAATATGAATGCAGAGCAATTCAGTGAGATTTCAGTGGTGAAAAGATCTCTCTTTGTTGGTAAAGGAATGCATTCAAAGTGAGCAAGGTGGCCTCCAGTATACAATTTCTATAATGGGTCCATTACATTATACACATTAACGTATAGAGTTAACTTTGATGTGTATATTTCACTAGAACATAAATCTTTTTCCCTTCATAAAAGAAAGTATCCCTTATATCTGAGTTAGTTCATGTTGAAATTTTATAATGAAAGTCAGCTGCAGCTCCAGGAAAACAGCTGGTGTTTTTTGCGTCTCCACTTCCACAAAGCAATATGTAATGCATCAAGGAATAAACTATCTCAAGACCATAAATTGCTTAAATCTTCTTCATGTTCAGATAACTAACAGCATATCTTATAGCTGATATTCGGTGTGTGTTCAATTTTTACATTTGTTGAACAGTGTATTACTCAAAAAATGTGTATTGATGATACTTAATATAAAGGATGTTTTACTAGGTGCTATGAAATATAACTTAAAAAGAATCTCCTGGGAAATTTTAGTCAGTATAAAACAGAGATTCTGAAACAGAGAGTTTGTATTAAAATCAATTGGAGAACTTTTCCAAAAGACAGCAACAACCAACACCAGCAAAAGGGCTTCGACACCAAACCTCAGGACTCTTTTCAGATGGTTCTAGAGTGCGCCCTAGGCTAGGAATTGAGAGAAATAACAGCGACTCAGAGAAGCAAGACTCAACTCTAACACTTTTGACTTGTGAGTGTAATACTTTTCTTCATAAAATAGATATATTGTTAAATTCATATATAATCTGAATTTTTATATAGAAGTACATTCATTTTAAGTACATCAAGAGAAGCTTGATAGTCTAAAAATTATAACTGTGCATCCCTTTATAACTTGACTAGGGTTATATAAAACTATCCTTTGATTTATGAGTTTTATAAACTAGAACAGTAAATATCTCATTTATTGAAAGTGAGTTTCCACAACATATATATTTTCTACCAATTACTGAAATATCCATTCATAAAAACTATTAAATATTTCAGTGTTGCATCAAAAAGGAAACAATGGATGTCATCTTGTTTTAATGAGTATATAATTTTTAATATTGAAAGCAGATATAAAAATAAAATTGGCATATAATATCCTTTGGGAACACACAAAAATTATCTTCAATTCTTTTACAATTTTTAGGAAAGCCTTTTATTATAGTTTATTTATAACTGTTATCAAATTTATACATTTACTTATAAATGTCCAGTTTTGTCAATTCTAATATTTAACTGAAGTCTTGGTATTGTTAGGGTTAAAGGTCACTTAAAACAACTCTCAGTTTTACAGATCTGCCGTCCTGAACTGTGTTATCAGCGAGAGCTGAATTCGGGGAAGCAACCGCACGCATGCGCGGAGGACCAGCGGTTAGGGCAGGACCAAACTCCGCAGGCCCAGGCTGGTCCTTAGGTCGCTCTGAGATGCCAACACTTTTAGTGTCCTTTCCAACAGCGTGGTCCTTGTTTTCAGGGTACTTTTCTATAGGAATTTTGCCAAAATTTAACTTCCAAATGAAAATGTTACTATTTCTTCTCACAAGTCCCTTTACATAATGAGGGGGAACAAAATAGGTCATTACCATTATTTTCACTTAACCCCAAAGAGGATGGTAACTCTTACACAGAGGCTGAAGGGATTGTTCCCACAGATCCTTACGTTACCAGAGAAGTTCTGTGTGATTAGCAGGCTACTTTCTTGCCACTGAAATTATTTCCAGTTCCTTCCTCCCCCACATCATCTCTGAGATTTAACATTTTGTGGCCATATGCCTAATGTTTTGCTCAATCATCCTAATTCTGATCTTATTCAAATGCTTTCCTAAATCACAAACGGAACTCTGCCCATGTCACCCCCAGTTAACCAGCATTCCCAGTCCCCCGGAGTGAAAGCAGCAGGTCTCAGTGCTCAAACGCCACTGATGGGGGTGAAATTAGTTCCCAGCACCTTGGGACTGTCTCAGGCGGTTCTGCGGGGGTCTGTTCGTGCAGCCCTTGGCCTATGCACTGATTCGGTAGGGCACACAAATGTTGTGGGTTCTGGGGGCATCGTCAAAGGGCCAGGGGCTGCAGATAAGCTGCCGGACATTTCTCACACAAATTACTTTTCATTATAGCATGTATCATCCAGAAAAACCACATGGCCTGAGCTAGTAGAAGTTGTACAGAGAAAGGCCCACCAGTTCTGCTAAGCAGTGTTCACTCTTAGCTCTGCTTCACATAATTTATGTAACATTAAGCAAGTCACTTATTCATGCCATACCTCAGTGTGTTCACCTGGAGAGTAGTGCTAATTCAACTTACCTTGTGGGAGGCTGTGAAAATCTAAGATGATGTATTAAAATGGCAAGAAATAGGTAAGTATTTTATTGTACCTATATACTTCCCTGTATGAAAGTAAAAGTCATTCGTATCTTAATATTATCATACTTCTTAATCCCACTATGCCATCAATATTTAGAATTCAACATGTTTTAGCACTCTTTCAATAAAAGTGATGTTAATTAAACTATTTACCAATTTTATAGCTAATAATTATTAATAAATGTGCTAATGCTTTTCAATTTTGCCATGAAACCTTTTGAACGGCTTTAAAAAATATACTAAGTGGAGAGAGAGTTCAGTGTAAGAGAACAAAAAAGTAAACATATTTCCATGTCTATTGAAAATGGCATTATTTAAGGCCATAGAATGGAAGGCTAAGGGTTGACCTTGGAATGCAAAAGAATATTTCCCAGACGATAGTCACCAGCTGGGTTTTATCCTTACTTAGACAAGAACAGGAGGAAATTAGCTTGAATTTCATTTGGTTTAGAACAATGGAAGCAAGCTATGAAATCTAATTCCCAGGGAATCTTTTCTTCAAAATAAAATAGAGACTTACAGCCTACCATAGTTTCAGTGCAGTCCTTCTCAAAGTATGAGAAAATACTAGAAGAAGTTTAAGTCGTCCATCTCGATAATCCCCATCAAGAGACGAAAACAAGCAATTACAAGCCTATTATGCAACAGGTGTTTTTGCTTCTATTCATTTCATCTTCACTAGAAATTATTTTTCCTACTTCACAAGCGAAGACACAAACTCTGAGAATTTAGTTTGCCCGAGGTCACTGAACTAATGAAGAACAGAGTTAGATACAACCCTGACCTCTCTCCAGAGCCCACCCAGCACCCGGCACCAACCTACAAGCCTTGCTCATCCTGGCACTCTAATTTCTATTCTTTATAAACATGAGAGTATTTCCAAGATTTAGGTTATTTATTAATTAATTAAACTTAGTTATTTAGATGATTTCCAAGACTTAGAGGTACATGAAACCAATGTAAGTTGGGAATATAGCTATCACTTACTGAGCTATCTAATAATCTATGCCAAACATATAGAACTCTACAGATATTATCTCACTTAATAATGACAGCAACCATTTGAGACACGTATTATTATTATTATTCCCATTTACAGAAGAAATACAGCCGCAGAACATACACTAAGAAAGTCCATGCCCAAGGCACTAGAGAAGGGGGGCATTTAATTTTGAGGGAGGCAGTGGAGTCCTAAGCGTCCCACCCTGCCACACCCAGGGACACTGAGAAACAAGCATATCAAGAACTCAGACCACAGGGCACTCAAATCCCTGCACAGATTTCACTTCTACTTTCAGCAAGTCATAGATATTTAGAAGTAAAAAGAGCCAGCTGAAATCATCTGGCCCAATCCCTTTATTTTACAGGCAAGGAATTTGAGAACCAGTAAGAGGTTAAGTACTTTCTCTAGGGTCAGAAAGCTAATTAGTGACAGTTAACAATAAATCACTTCCATGAAAAGACATGCTTTCAAAGTGAGTTCAATTACCTTATAGCCACAAGTAGCTATTAAGAACACCCAAGTAGCTAGACAATCTCCAGTGTTTCTGTGAAATATATGTAACCCAAGAGTATGGAAAAAGAACTTTGCAACAATGAGCCATCTAAGTCAACAGTCTTTACAATGTGCTAATTTGAGCCAATTTATTGTTAGGGGCAGTGTTCCCACCAACATTTATGACCAAAGTTACAGTACCAGCCATGTCAATGCCAAGTATTTTCATCTCTTCTCTAGTAGGTAAAACATATATAAAATTTCATACATGCTTGGATATAAGTGTATAATTATTTTGGTGTTTATGGACTATGGATGGCAAATTCCCAAAGAAGAGGATTATTTTGAATTTATAGCATGACTTTTCCTAGAGGTCAAGGCTCATTCATTTTGTCAGTGAATGGCAAATCACAGGGGCCAGTGGTAATACATTGGTATTCAGAACTTAACCAAAATATGTTACAAAATATTTAAAAAGAATGGAAAGTTTTTCACATGAGGCCTTCCTTGAAAGTTAACTTCTTTCAAATACTAAATAAATCTGTCTAAAGATCCATAGATTTGTCTTTAGGAAATACTAAATTAGTAAAAGATAAATAGGAAATATCAGTAAGCCAAAAAAAAGTCTACACCATTCGAATGGAAATGGGTAAAAATACAAACCAATCAGTCAGCCGTCGATAGCAAACACCTACTATCTGCCACATAATAAGGTGAAACAGAAGATGAACAAATGAAAAGAGAATGAGTACTAAAGAGAAGAGTCTGTGGAAATGCATTCTGATGACAAACCAAAAAGCTATTTCCATCAGGGACAAAAATCACTTTAATTAAAACATACTTTGAAATATCTCAGGGGAAGAAGAAGGAAGAAAATATTGACAAAAAAGAAATAATTCTAATAGGTGTCAAATCATGTAGTTTAAAATTAAGAATTCCCACAACTCACTAAGTTTAACCCTGAAATCTTACACATTTTCAGAAATAGAAACTCCCTTACATGCTTGACATTTCAGAATGTGTCAATGCTAAAATTCTGCATTTGATGGTGTCCTCTCAGTAAAAAGAATAGGGAGGGTGGTATGAGCGTCACAGAGAAACTAGGCTGGACTGCAATGTCCATTTAACATCGTTTATAAAGTCACATGTTCCTGCTATGTGTCTCCTACCGAAAAACCAATGTTTGAATGACTATTTCAAGGCTATACTCTGGCTTCAGGAACATTTCATGGTTATTCCATGACAGTTATGCTTAGACTTTCTTGTCCTAGGAAACATTCCCCAAGTAAGTCGTTCACACTCACAAATGCCACCAACAGGGGGAAAAAAAGCATCTAATTTCATGTCGAGAAAGATGTTCTGTTCAGTAGCAAGTATAAAGCATAGTATTTTCCTTCCTCCCTGCTTCTGTCGATGAAGAGAATGATTGACAGTGTTTTGTTCACCAGAACTTCAGATTTCTCCAGAGCAGGGAGTTCTCAGGATGGTCATCCTAAATGAAATGAGTGACGTGCGTGGTTTTATTTGAAACTCTGACTGTGTCTAAAGTGTTGGCTGGTTTGGGATTCCTCAGCAACTAAGAGACCTAACACGATGAGCAACAGATTAACAATTGTGTATTGCTAGTGACTTATATAATTTTATTTAATTATTCTATTTAACAAACACTGTGTGCCAGGCCCTGTTCTAAATACTTACAAATATTAAACTCCTGTTATTCACTTACTAGTCATTAGAACCTGTTAGGTAAGAATTATTATGCCCATTTTCCAGATAAGAAAAACTGAGGCACGGGGAAGGAAATAATTTCCCCGAGGTCACAATAGGTAAAAGTAATCCTCTCTCAAAACTCAGCAATGGCCAACCTTTCAGCATGGTGCTCTGTTCTCCCCTGGGCCTCCTCACTAAAGGGCAGTTTCCAAGGAAAAGTCATTCAGAATGCAACTTGGAAAACAAATGGCCTAATGAGAGCAGTTGGGCTTATTAAGAGTTTTCTGTGTCAGACACTGTGCTAAGTGTTAACAATTTTTGTAAAAAACTGACATTTAATCTTCAGCATAAACAATCACACAAAGAAGGTACCATTTCCATTTGAATGATAAAGTTAAGCTGTGGATGACATTAAACTTTCCCACAGATAAACGATGAATGGCAGGAAGGAAAGATTCAAAGCTGGCCCTTTGGAGCGCAGAGCCTGATACCATGAAGCTTACTGCGTCCCTATCAGGAAGCCAGTCCTTCGAGAAGAGATGACTAAGGAATGGTGATTCAGTCTGGCTATTTTTCTTTTTTTCCTCTTTAACATAATGGGCCATCAACAACTATCTATTAAATTGAATAAGACATATCAAGTTTAAACAGATAAATGAGGTATTTATCTATGAGACTTTCCTGGCAATTATCCTCCAACAAAGGAGTGTGTTAAGCAAATTGATAACCCCAGTTTCTAGCAGAGTATATCCCATCATTACTGGTAGGTGATAATGATATTACCATTGACTAAGAAAGTGGAAAGAATCATTCCTCCCCTGCCACCACCTAAATTTTAAATTTAGGGGAAAAGCACATACTTGGCAAAGCATAACTAGGACCATGTTTAAACACGGAGAGATGGGCTAGACACTGGGTCTCAACACAGACGCAGACGACTTCACATAAGTGTGGTTTTAATATGAATTACCAAGAACCTCCTTTTTACAGTCTCCATCGCTGTCTGCAAGTCTAATGTGCTATCATCTGATGATACAAACATTTTCAAGTCACAATTTTAAACATTTTTGCAAAGATCAAAATACAAATCAATAAATTGGAATCACAAGTGCATTGGAACCACCAATAATTTTATTGTAAGCCCATCTATACTGCAGATGAAAGTATTTATCTTTGTTATTTTATAATTTTATAATTTACCTTATGTCATACTTTTAGTAGTAAATATTTTTTTAATCTTTTTTTTTAAGATTTTTTTTATTTTTACTTATTTTTAGAGAGAGGGGAAGGGAGGGAGAAAGAGAGGGAGAGAAACAGCAATGTATGGTTGCCTCTCACATGGCCCTCACGGGGACCTGGCCTGCAACCCAGGCATGTGCCTTGACTGGGAATCGAACCGGGACCACTGGGTTCCCAGCCCGCACTCAATCCACTGAGCTACACCAGCCAGGGCTAGTAGTAAATATTTTTATAATTAAATGATTAAAATTTAAATTAAAAGTGTAATATTTTGAATTTTAGCCATCCCATTAAATATATTCATGATTAAGCTAACAATTTTTTTATCTGCTATCTTTATAGCTATTACAACTACAAAATGTATATTAGGTAGTATTGTTAACATTTAAACTTTTACAAACTTTTTCTTTGTTTGAAATAGAGTGAAGACAATACAATTGATTCCTCACAAAACTACTATAATCAATATGTTCTTAAAATTCACTGTGAATGACATACAGCATAATACAATATAAAGGCAAAATTCTGTATTCTGAGAAAGTACCATTTGTTTGATTCAGAGAAGATCTGTGGCTTTTTGATGCAGCAATTTGTGGGACGTAAACTAAGGAATAAGGAGAAGCATTTGGCTAGTGACTTTTCAAAACATAGGAGTCTTTTTGATTCTATGAAAAAGAGATACACTTTTGTTACACTTTTAGAAATCATCTCTATTAAGGAAAAGAGAACAAAAATGAGACAATTTTTAAGAGAAGTTCTAGATCTATGAATTGTACTATAGAAATTTATTTAAATTACTGTAAAGTGCCATAAGCTGCAAATTAAAACTCAGAAGTGACATAACCTAAATGTTTTATATTTATTTTCCCCAAAAAACTTTCTTGTTCTTTTTGTATATTATCCTATTTGAATTCATTTTCAAGTTAAATGTTTCATAATATTTAATGAATTTAAAATATTTTAGGATTTAACAAAAAGCTCAGAAAATTTTTATAACTGGTATTCTTAAATAATAATAGAATTCCAAAATCTAGCCACCAACCCTCTGCCCCACAAAAAGAAAAGCTCATCTCTGACCTGCTGCCCTTCCCTCAAATCCCGTTTGCTGGAATAAAGAACTTTCACCCTTTTATTGACCGCCAGACACGGCAAAAATGTTCCAAAGCCTTTCAAGTCACTGAGATCCCTCTTGGTACATAGTGAAGACAGTAATGTAGACCCAAAAGTACATAATTCTAAGCACGCTGTTACATAACAGATGCCCACATGTCTGAGTATTACCAGGATAGTCTTGTGATGGGAAATCTAGCGAAGAATTCTTGGATGAGGTACCAAGCAAAAGTCCCATGTGGAGCGTCAGGATATGCACTGCCCTCCCTTAAGTGTAGGCAATTATTTTTATCTCATTCAATTTTATTACTAGCATTAATAACGACAAGAATTTAAATGCATTAGGGTAAGTCATTAAGGACTTTGCATCCCATCAATTAACATTTGCTGAAATAGGAATCGAGGACCTATTTTGGGAAACGTTCATTTTTATTTCTGAACCTGGTTTTATATATGTCCCTTAAAGCAGGTTCCAATTAAATTTACTGCAAATGGCACACAGTAATCAACAACTCACAGTATATGTAATTCTAACATTCTCTTCCTGAGAAAAACCTTTCCTGCATATAAGGACGTAGGCACGGCATCCATGTGGAAAGGCAGACCTTGCATTCCCTTTCTATATGTAAGAAATAGAAATTCCATTGCACAGAAGTAAAGGACTCATGTGTAGTCAGTGTCTTCTCATTACCAAAATGTTCCACAAATATTTAGGACAACTTACTAATTCAATAAACATTTTCTTAACCTGCTGCCCTTACCTAAGTAGTGATGAATCATTCTGTAAATGAAAAGCAGATCTGTGCCACTGGACAAATCTATTAGAAATGAACAAATTTAAGTCACTTCATAGAATGTGCCCAGTGTCTCCATCTCTGCCAAAATGTGCTGAGGTTGGTAGCCAGAGCGCTCCGACCTACCACCTTTCACAGATGGGGCACTCAGGGCCTGCAGCGGGCGGGAACCGCAGTGCGACCTACCTGAGATGCATAGTTAATTAAACAGTTGGCCTGTGAATCAAACCCACATATTTTCCTCTAAATTCCAGAACTATGTTTGCTGTTTTCTCACATCCACACTGTTTTACTGCACAGTGTGAGGGCTGACAAAGAGTTGGCAGTGCCTGGTTTCCAGTATTTAATAAGCACTATTCAATTCTGTCTTATTCTTCCCGGTCCCGACTCCTACAATCCCTCTACAGGTTAAGACAATGGATATCTGCAGCCACTGGAAGTGCCAGGCAATTCCTGGCGCAAAGCCAAGGACCTGTAAGCATTTAAAAATACTTGTTCATTCACTAACCAGAGGCAAAAGTTTCGGGAGACCTATCCCTGAGAGAGTGGGAGGGAATTACATGCCATAGGCAAACTGGGCTTGTTTGCTACATAATTCTGTATTTTGTAAATTCTGCAGAAATCCACAAATTTTCTTTTTTTCTTAGTTTTCATAATACTGTAACTATTATTTTTATGACAATATTCAGTATTTTCAATGAAGCAGATGTTCTCAAACAATTTTGGTGGGGAATGTAACCTTCTTGGATATAATTGATCAATACATAAATATATTATTTTAACTGCAATTCCAAAATTCCAACTGCGGAAGTGTTGTCTGAGAAATAACTAGAGGTTCAAATGCATCCCACAACTTTTACATTTAACATGTAAAATTAGCAGAGAAAATGCAAAACACTAGGTGCAATCCCAGCTTTCTCCCTAAACTCAATGACACTTAAAAGACAATGTGTGTGTCAGATAAGCCAGTTCTTTGTTCTTTAAATAACTTCCAGAGAATGAAAAATCTATATATTTTTTATCATTTTCATTTTAAGAACAATAATTTCTCCTCTATTCATACAAATTAAGTTTAGTCTGTGAGTGAGCCACATACCTTTATTACATGATGCTTTCCCTGGAACACAGGAATCTTAAACATCTGGCACCAATATACTGTACCTTTCTTTGGGATGAGGACCTGTCTTAATAAAAAGGGCACAGGAACACAAAGTCACATCCTCTTGACAGACAATTAAATACAAGTGAAAACTCCTAAACACTTTCAATAAACCCACCCCTATCGTCATAAAACCTGAAAAAACTTACGTCTTGATTTACCAGGTCAAAGTATGGTGTGGCTGCAGACAACACATCGGTTTTCTCAGGATTCAATAACCGCAGACTCTTGGTGCCACGATTGGAGTCGTGGTACTTGGGACCATCTGCTCCTACATCCTCATGGTGATAGGCCCAGATCACGCGCACAGTGCTCTCCTGGGGACCAGACACGGCACGATTATGTCCCAGGACAGCTCTTCCCTTACCACTGAGTTGAGTTTAAAGAACTCTATTTAAAGCAACATATCAAAGTGAAGGAAAGAGAATAATAACATTTGGAATTCTCAATATGCTCTCTAACATTTATTGTGTAAATTTCATTAAATCATTAAGTACCAAAATAGTTGTCTGTATCTGTAACCAAAAAAGTATCTGGGGCGGAGGGTGAGGAAAGAGTCGTCTCTCAGCAGGCAAGATTATGTGTTCCAAAACAGTGTGAAGGACAGCTGACCACAGGTATGCTTTCATGCATGCTGGAAGTGCAAACCATTGTCATCCAAACTAGCAACTGGTAGTTGCCAAGCAAATATTCTTGTTAAGCAGCAGGAATTTGGGAAAATTAAAACCTGTTTTAATGCCATGGTCATTTTAGGGGAAATGAATAAGTAAGATAAAAATTAAAATTAGTTTCCAGGTCAGAGAAAAGTCACATGTATGAATTTACATAAAATGCAAGCACAGGAGGGACTTCTAATGCTGGGTTTGTATATTAACCTTGAATTTATCTAATAGTCATTTTATGAATCCTGGGACTTTCTAAGGAATCGGTCTACTATTCATCTTGATTTTAGAAGCTCACTAATGTGAAATCAGTTACAAATCAGATGAACTGCTGTATCCCAACTAAGAGAAGTATTGTCAGGTGAGACTGGCTCCCATTCAGCAACTAAGAGAGATTACCCAGAAGCAGTGGGGCACGGGGGAGGTTTTGCTGGGGTGTAAAGAAATGGTTCAGTCCTCCCACAGATAAAGGTGTCTTTGCCACATCTTTGTAATAAGAACTTTGGAAATAAACAATAAAGCAAAAGCTATTTATTTTAAAAGCTATATTCTTTCTTAATAAGTTAAATGACTATAATTATTACTCCAATTAAAGTATAATTGCACTGTATATTACATAAAAAAGATCCGTGTCTTTGCATGTGTTTTTTTCCTTCCTCTTTTACTCTTTGAGCTGAACGTTAATCAAAACAGCTTTAGATTTTTACATTCCTATTTTTAAAGCTTTAATTTACTAAATAAAAGAGATAATTTTATTGGTCTATACAAAGTGAAACTGATCTCAGAAATTCATGGAAACTTCCAAAGTACCACATGAATTATATAGTCTCTAAATATTAAGTTTGCATATGCATGAAGTATTACTTTGTGTATGAGTTCTGACAATAAGAAATCTTGTATAATATGTTGATAGGCAATTTTAATTCATTTACTATTCATCTTGACTTTAGGGGTTTACTAAGATGTATCAGTTACAAATCAGATGAATTATATTCACTATCATACTTCTCTCCTAATACATTTCTTCCTATCATTATCTATTGTCTATTTTCGAACATCATAGCAAAGAAGTTTAAAAGCTTTTGTAAGTCAAATCATACATACTTTAAACAACTCCTCAAAATTTTAGATTAACACAAAAACTGCCTTTATTGATACTTACAGTCTTAGATTTTTTGTGTGTGGCTTGTAAGGAGAATTCAAGAATATTTCCCCAAAGACTCTGTGACTTTGTTATCAAAGGTTATTTTTAAATATTTTTTCCTCTTATTCTGTAAGGGATTTCACAACTGAAAATGTACAACTTTTTCATGTGTGCATTCACTGGACACTCCTTACCGTGATAGTCTCGTCATTTATGTCGCATGTGTGCAGTTCTCGGGTGAATTCAATGACTGTGTGTGTGCTGTTTTCCATGGCATATTCCAGGTGGTAGTCCTGCTGAGCATCTTTTTTCAAGTCTCTATTTGCATTTGTAAAATAATCCTGTGGAAAATATGGAAAAGAAAAGTCAGGATATCCTAAATTCAGAAGGAAAAGAATTTAGATTAAGCAAACAACAATAAAAAAGAGAAAGAGTATATACAGGATCTTAAAAAACTGATTCTGGGTTTGCTCATTACAAAATTCTGTATCTTAGTCATTTATTAAGTCCTGAAAATTTCTAAGGGGCTGGAGGATCCCAACTAGGGATTCAATTGCCCAGAAAACTGGCCCGTCTTTGAACTTCTGGCTCTTCGGGAAAAGGTGGTGTGGATGTATAATACCAGAAAGCATCAAAAGAAATGGAATGTTCCAATCACTGAGTATTTTCATTTATTATGCAAATAAAAAGAAGAACTTCTACATGTGAAATTGCTTGCCCCCAAATGAAATAACTAGTTTGTGGCAAAGCAAGTACCAGCTCCAAGGTCGGCACTTTTCCCACTGTGTCCACAGATAGTGTCTCTTCTGCACTTAAAAAGGAAACCCATTCTTAAGATGATGGGTTGTTTTAGTATGAGCTTTAAAGACACACGCTTATTAAAATGAAATGCAATAAAAAAACAAGAAAATAAATGAAACTACCTGAATTACAAGATATTAAAAAATTAGAGAAGTTTTGTTTTTGTGGTTAAGCTATAACTTTTGTACTAAACTTATTCAGTGGGGTACAGATCATTTCTGGGAGACAGACAGACGCAGCAGAGAAGCCATGAGCTTTGGAATCACATGACTAGGAGAAAACCCCCATCTCTCCCCTAAATAAATGAAATAGCATATAAGGGGAAAATGCCTATCATGGTTAGTGTCTATTCAATGCTATTTCTTTCCATTCTAAAACATAGGTTTTTTCCCCAAATATTTCTCTATGCCTTTTACCATTAGCTTACTATGTTGACAGTTACAAAAATCACATTGTTAATTATCATCACTTATGGATACAAATTTTGCCTTATTTATACCAGTTTTCCAGTAATCACAGAGTTGATTTAGAATATACATACTGACACTAATAATAAAAAATTACATTGGAAGAAAATATTGCAATGCTTGGAAGAGAAAAACACATTATACAAGAAAAAATACCTTAAACCTTCAATAAATGTCACACTCCAATGGGAGGTATTTGGAATTTTTATTCCTACTACCTTTTTAAGGTAGTTACCAAGTGTCTGTGGTTTTGCATCCAGGGTCCCAGATCTAGACCTTGTTCAAGCCCCGCATAATTGGCAATGCTCCAAGCCTAACGAACTTTTTCATTCCAGTAACTGCAGCGTATTGGAAACATGCTATGCACCAGGCCCACTGTAAGCATTTAACATGCATTGACTCATTTAATGTTCATATCAAGTCTACAAGATAAACTCTATTTCACAAACGAAGACACTGAAGCACTAAGCACCGTCTGCAGGACGCACTGCTAGAGAGCGTGCTCAACCCCAGGCAGTCTGTCCTACACCATCGTGGTCACTTCTGGAAGAGTATGAGTTAGTCATTTTTCGGTCTCTGGAAAATATCCTTATCCAGTTTTTCACATAAATGTTACTTTTGCTACTGCTAAAGTTGGGGCTTGTCAAAAAAAATGTTTTGAGAACCAGTTGCAATTGTGAAAGCAGCTCAAATGAAGCAGTGATTTTCCCACTTTTAATTACACAGATTTTCAATACGTAAACAAAATAACAGTGCCTGTGGGCAATGAGGGGTTTAGATTCATGCGATGAAACATGAGTACATGAATCAAGCAATCAGTTTTTGCAAACAAAAAGAATACAATACAAAATGTAATCAGTTCAAAGAGTGGAATAATTATCCTCGTCTTGCAAACATGTTTCTAAAGCCATTAGTCCCACAGAATATCCAGCTGGCTTGCCAATTTTCCATTCATTCTATTTCCATTCACCAATACCAATTCCTTCCCTCTATTCTACTTTTTCTGGCTTTTCAGATAACTTAGCTCTGAAAAAGAAAATGGGAGAAACTTCACTCGGGTCTTAACTAAAACCAGCTCCTTGAGTTCATCTGCCATGTGTAAGTCACTGAGGGTTCAATACACAGAAAGACAGCAGCCAATCATGCCACGGTCCCAACTCCTGGCACAACACAATTGTATAAAAGACCTGATATCTTCAGCGTTCATGAGGGAAAACATGAATGCATCTGATTAAAACTAAAATTGAAGTGCAAAACATCCTAATCACTACTATAATTCCAATACAATTTTCCACATTTTTCAACTTTTAAGGCCTATTTGGAAACACACCTTCAGATTAGCTCTCCAACTAGTATTATTAGTTACATGTCTGCTTCAGCCAGGCCCTTAGTAGTGCGTGGAAATCCATGTTACTTTCTTGCTGCTTTCTCAGGAGACACCCCAAGACAAATGTCCTAAACCTTCTCTGGACAAATGGCAACATTTCCCCACCTTCAGTTTATGACCATACACCTCACTTAATTGAAGGAATTTCAGCTATAACCTTGAGAGCTCACATCTTGCCTTCTTTCTATCCTAAATAATATCTACTTTGTGAAACCATAAAACATAACCCAATCTAAAAGAAAGCCTAAAAAGAGAAAATTAAAACAAGGAGAAGATGGGACACATAGAAAACAAATAGATGTAAGTGAAATGAAAGACATATTAAAACAGATCCTACAGCCCAGCTGGTGTAGCTCAGTGGATTGAGCGTGGGCTGGGAACCAGAGGGTCCCAGTTCGATTCCCAGTTGGGGCACATGCTTGGGTTGCGGGCCAGGTCACCAGTGAGGGCCATGTGAGAGGCAACCATACATTGCTGTTTCTCTCCCTCTCTTTCTCCTCTCTCTGAAAATAAATAAATAAAATCTTGAAAAAAAAAAAACAGATCCTACAGATATCAAAAGGTTAATAATATTATGTACACCCTGATACATAAAACTTGGATAATTCAGATGAGAAGCACTCAATCTTCTGGAAAGACACAAACCACCAACTTATTCAGAAAAACAGATACTCTAAATAGCCCTCTAAATCTATTCATGGCTAAAAACCTTCCTACATAGAAAATTCTAAGCCAAGGTGCTTTCACTGGGGATTGTTCCAAATCTCTAAGGAAGAGACAACACCAACCCTTCACAAACCCTTCTAGGGAGTAAATAAGGAAAGGGCACTTCCCAACCCATCTTTTCATGCTTTGATACCAAATCAAAGACATTACAAGAAAATGTACAGATTACTTTCTCTCATGGGCCTATATGCAAATCTTCTTAAAAATATATATTAGCAAATAAAACCCAGTAACATAGAAAAAGATAAGATATTGAGACGGTGCAGAGTTGGTTCAACATTAGAAAATTAATTGGTGTAATTCATTGTATCAGAAGTCTAAAAAAGAAAAGTCATACAATCATCTTGATAAATGCAGAGAAACCATTGGAAACATTCATTCATGGCAAAATCTCTCCGTAAACAAGCAACAGAAGAGTACTGCCTTAAACTCATAAAGGGCATCTAGAAAAACCTTACAGCTAACATCATACTTAACAACGAAAGACTGACTTCTTCCCCTCTGAATTTGGAAACAAGTAAGTCCTGGGAACAAGGCAAGGATGCCCACGTTCCTCACTTTGAGAAGACTCACTGTTGACTGCCACCTCTGACAGTTGGCCTCTGCCATTCCCATCCTCCCGTATGGACATCAAAACGTTATCTCTTGACATATACTCCTCTGCCTTCATATTTCTTCCTTCCAGAATCTCATCCACTCCAAGAGTTTCCAACCATCACCTTTATTCAGTATCACATATTCAAAAGCCTATTGGATACTTTCACTTGAAAGTCTTATTGTCACTCAAATGCAATATACCAGAAATTACATTTACCTTTAATATGTAAGACTAGTTTTCTTGATGTTCTTTACGTACACTGCCATTATCCCAGCCATCCAAATTCAAAACCACAATCTTCTTTAACTTCTCCCTCTGTTATCACAACTCCACAGACAGTCTCTGCCCCATCATGTCTTCCTTTGAAAAATAGGCCCCCTTTTACTTCTTCTCCATTACAACTTCTCCTATCTCAGGTGAGACTCTACCTCCTACTGATTTCTGTCAAGCTCTTTCTTCAAAATCACTCTCAGTATGTGAATACATTTAATTCAACAGTTTATAGTACAAAGTCCTATATTTAGATTCACGTTTACCTAAAATTTAGCCTAACCTGGTTTTCTAGGATGTCTATCAATTAATCTTACCACATGATCTCTATTACCTATTTATTATCCCCCCTAAATACCTGCCTTTTCCCAGCTCTTGTCTGTGCTGCTCTTGTTCACATTGTTCCTGTCTCCTGTTCTCCTCGCCCCACCGAGTTAGTCCCTCAACTAATCCCATCCATTGAAACACTTCCTTCTCTTCCAGACTCCTGCATGACTCCACCTCCTGCATGTGGTCTTCTTTGATCATTCCAACTGGAAGTGATCATTCCCTCTCTGGATCCTTATTCCTGGGCCTGCGTTCCATGTAGCAGGCAACACATTCTAGACCCAGCATTATCTTCTCAACCATGTGCTAAAAGTCTAGTAATAGAGACCTAATACTGTTGATCCAGTTATAAATTTGTAGCCTCAGAATAGTTGTTTACATTGTAAATAGAACAAAAAGAGGGAGACAGATTATTTTCTCACTCGCTCTCAATTATATTTACATATGGTTAAGATCTGACATGGAATGTGTTTAACCAGATGCTAGGATGGATTTGGGTCTGCATGATCTGCCATGCAAACACATCTGGCACTGAACTCTGGGGATGTTGTTACAACCTTTTAGGCCCTAAATGGACATGAATCTTATGAAACTGACATCACATTTAGAAAAAAAAGTTTATGCATGCAAATGCTCTTTGAAATCCTTTTACACTAGGAGGGCATTCCCTACCTATTTTAAAGGAAAGAAAAAAAAAGCTCTGAGAGAGAAAAACCATGTTTTAGAATGCTTTCTAATGTAGAAACCATGCTTGAGAATGTTTTCTAATGTTAATTTATATCCTCAGTGCCTAACAGAATGGCCTGCACAGAGCAGAAGCTCATTAAATATATGTAATTTTTAAAAGAGCATCCTGCTTTCCTTCTACTAAATCTAAATGAAAATAAAAAATAAGAACCCAAGAACCATCCTCCCATATTTGTGGTATAGTTATAATTTAACTTGATGGGAGCAAAACTTTCCCCAGTAGTGTGTTACGTTTTTCCTTCCTTCACCCTGTGTTCATAAAAATACATGGTCTATAATCAAATACAGTCTTAATGCTATCAATATTATACAATAAAAGTGGCTTATTGGCAAACCTTAAGAGAACAATTAAGTGAGGCAAGAGGAGAGAAAAAATACCCTTCCCCCAAAAAACTCGTAGCATTCAATTATTCTTGCTTGGAGGAGGAAAAGAAGGAAGGGAGGGTGGAAAAGAAGGAAAAAGAGGGAGAAAAAGAAGTCACTCAAGGGCCTGTCAGTCTTAACAACCCTTCATGCAGATTAGCTAAGCCTTTTTAAAAAAGGTTTGTTCAGTGAGCTTAAAAGTTTCCTGACAGTGTGACAAAGGGATAAATGTAACTCAAGTGGGTAATTAAATGGAATAGTTATTTTGTAACTAACATACTGGGGGGAGTGGGGAGGAGGGTACTGAAGAATGAATCTGACAGTAAATCATTCACCAACTACAAGTTTGAACACTGCTAACATCACCTAGAAATGTATATTTACAAAACTGTACTATAGTACTTGTGAGATATTTAAGAAAATTTCCCAGATCATTTTTACTGATTTTCACCTTTAGAATTAGAACCAAATGGCATCCCCTGCCCTCACCCCCACTCCCAGCCCCAGTACCGCTCTGCTGTAAACCCACAGCGAAGGCCTGCCCTCAGCTAACTTCTTACAGTGCTGGGTACTCCGGGACTTTTAAAATAAAAATAGGAATTTGATCACCGCACACTCTCATTGTCATGGCACAGTCAGCCATTATACAAATCTAATTGGATGATATATGTATCAAATATGTTGTGTATTTTATAAATATGACAAAATACTGATAAATAAAAGCAGGCTCCAATAAGTATCATTAAAAATGGACTCAGTGAAGGCAAGAGCACTGAAGAGAGCTGTGATTCTGTAAGTTTAAAAATATGCAGATGTTAGGTGTTTTAATTATGTAAATATAAAAGCTGATACCCAGAAGCCATTCTTCTCTGTACTTACTCAGTTTTAAGGTTCTTAAAGTGAAATGTGAAGTAATGTTACCCTGGATCAATGGCTGTATGTGAATGTCAATCATTCTAACACAAATATCTCCATTAAAATCAGCTTCTGTATGAATTGTCATTGAGATAATTTTTTTTACTGTGGATTATCATCATAATTATGTATTTAACTTGTTTATGTTCTTTCAAGGTAAAATATTACCTATCAACCTTGAAAGTCTGAGTTAATAATTAGACTCCAGCAATAAAGTTACCAGTATGCTACAATTGTGTCATAAAAGATAGTAGTACTCCTGAAACATGTTCTCACAAGATATTTTTTCTTTTGAACATTTTATGCTTTGAAAAAATTATGAAATATATCATTAAGGTTTCAAAATGCTGTGTGGCAACAGTGAAGTCAGCATTAGCAACCGTCGGCATTTCCCAGGAAGGGAGGAGAGCGCCGGAGCTGGCGGCCACGCTCCAGCGAAGACAGCACTCCCCACAGAGCTGGCGTCTGATTCCACGGGACCACCACGGCCTCTTGTTACAGAACACGACTGCACAGATGTTAAATTGGTTCTCACTCATTGTCAGTTTTGTGTCTCTCCTGAAAAAAAAGCTCTGCAACAGAAGAGAACTTTGACACTGCCGTGTTAAACAGAATAAAGTGAAAACTCTCTGGGTGTAATAAAAGATATGAATAAACTCTGGTTCAGCTGGGAGAACTGAATGTAAGCACAGCTGCAGAAAACAACTTGAGAAAAATGTTACCATCTGTCATCATTTTCTTCAACAGGTGCTTGTAGTTTTTCTTCTTTTTCCACAACGCAAAAGCCTTGTTCCTTCAAACATTTGTTTGTAATATCAATTTCTATAATAACTGTTATGGTGGTTAAATAATATTGATAGTAAAATAATAAATATTTTTGTGTTAAAGGGAATCTTTGATCCTAAAAAATCATAAAATTGTATAAGTGAACTATATAATTTTCAGAATTTCAAGACAAGCTGTTTTAAATAAATTATTTCTTCACAAATCTTAGAAATTTGAACAAAATGTCAAAACAGAAGGCATCTGTGTTCTGGAAACCACTTCAGATAAAACTGAAACTCTAGGTCTAACAAGGGATCTGTTAAATAGCTACCAGATACCAAAATAGGACCCCTGCCGGCTTACGTTCCACTGAGGGGCCCACCTGAGCGATCTGTTCCGTACGTTCCACCTTACCACTTCAGATAAAACTGAAACTCTAGGTCTAACAAGGGATCTGTTAAATAGCTACCAGATACCAAAATAGGACCCCTGCCGGCTTACGTTCCACTGAGGGGCCCACCTGAGCGATCTGTTCCGTACGTTCCACCTTCTGAAATACACATCTGTAATAATGATAAAATCGATAGTCTCATCTTAATGTTATTATAATTTAATGCCTTGCTAAAATTATAGAATTATCAGAGACACAGGGTAAAATTAAAGTTTTGATTCTTTAACAATAAACTTTAGTGAAAAAAGCAACTTCAGATCTTACCATTGAAATAAGATGTTTTTTTACCTTCATCCTAAATTTTAGATGACTTCTCGTAATTCTCCGTGACCAGTTTATGCAAGGACTGAATTTTGAGAGGAAAGTGCTTTTCTTCCTGCCTCCCTCCCTCCTCTCCTTCCTTCCAATACATTGTACTCAGCGACTACTATTCCTCAGCCCCTTTTGTAAAGTTGAAGACACATGATTGTACAGGATAATAGACATAGTCCCTACTATAATAAGACTTATAGTTTAGTTGGGAGAAGGTGCAGACAATTTTTTAAACTGAAATAACAATATAACCAAAAACGTTTAGATGCTAAGTGCTTATAGGAAAACAAAACAGAGATTATACAGAGGCAGTGAGGGCCTTTGGGCTGAGTGATCGGAAAGGCACTGCTGAGGCAATGATATTTGTGAAATAAACTACAAATAGAAGCCAGCCACAAACAAACAAAAAAACAAACCAAAAAAGTGAAGTGGGGTAGGTTGATCCAATTTGATGAAGCAAACGAAAGCCGGTGTGGCTGAACTACAGTTCTCAGAATGGGTGAATGCAGTGAACCGGGACCAGATGAGGCCCCAGATGTTAGAACACCTTGCATGTCAGTATAAGGAATTCGAATACTAGGCTTATATGAAAGTCATTTGAGCTTTAAGCAGCAACGGTATATTCTGACTAACATGCAAAAAACGTATAAACGTGAGTGTGTGCCTGCTGTGGCTACAGTGTAGGGAACGCTGAGAAGGGAGGAGAGGGGTGGTCCAGGAGACGGACATGGTCCCAGCGGCTCCAGCTAGGGTGGGGGCAGGTTAAAGAACAAGAGTTTCAGAGTTGCTAATGTCTTCCCTTCTGTTACTTTCTTGAACAACCTAAAAGCATGACTGTGGAGTAAAGTTATTTTTAGCATCATACTCAAGTTGGAACACAACCTGACAGATACCTAAACCCTCGCTCCCGCCGAAGGAGGATTACTTAAGAGATGATCACAGTATTTAATGCCTCCAGTAACAAAGCTCATAAATTTACAGCCTCACAAAAACAAATCAGTTAAGTTTAATACCTCTGCTTGTCAGAAATACCCTTTAATGTATATTGATTGGGTCTTTTTGTCCTTTTGGAGACTGATAGGTAACATCTAATCCATATTTCTCAAGGAAGACAATCATCATGTCTTTTCCACTTGTTCTTTCTCCAGGTGCAGCACTGCCAGCTGTTCCCATTACTCAGGTACCCAATTTCCAGCGAGTTGAACCATCTTAGTAACCCCCCTTTAGACAGCTCCATTTTACCCACACATTCTTTGAAAATGTTGTTCTAGAAGGTATCTTCTGGTGTGATTAGCCTAGTACAGAGTACTACAGCAATACCCTTGATACAAACAGTAGAGTTTACAGGTTAATACTGCATTTGTCTATTTAGCAAGCACATCCCTTGAGCTTAAAATGAACTAATACTTATATCTTGTTCATATGAACTCCAATTAAGTCCAATTTTACACTTCTTGTGCATACACATCTAATTTTTTAACCAACTGTTTAACTCAATTTGTGTTCTCATTGAATTTTTAACTTTTAGTTTTCTTTCATTATTTTAATATAATAAAGATAGTAATCTTCTGAGTCTTCAGTCATTCTGTAGTCTAATGTAGCCAGTTTGTTATCAACATATTTTGAACTTGCATGTTTAAACATCTATGATGATAACTAATTCAACTTTATTAGTCCATCCTTTATAAAGACATTATGCAAAACCCTGATAATTACTTACTATCATTCAGATGAACCATTTACTTGATACCCCAATTACTGGACCAATAAATCCAATTCAAAAGAAAATGCAGTCTTGTCAGTAAAATCTATGATTATTGAAACTATGCTGACCTCTAGTCATTAAGGACTGCAAAGTGTTCACAAACCATTTCCTTAAAGTTTGTCCTCAAATTTTATCAAAAATTTCTGTCAATCTCCTCCATCTCTACATTTAACTGAACCTTTTCCCACATTCAGGAGCTCGAACATATGTCTCCATGTCATCTTTTAACGACATTTCACTAAGAGATTGATTCGTGACATCGTGTATTTATGGAGTACTTTCAATGTGTCCCATACTGCGCTAAGAGTTTTACGTGGCTATTCTATTCATTCCTCGCAAAAGCCCCATGCATTGCATTACGTTACCTGTCCATGCCGTATTTATTGTATAACTGGAACAGCACAGGGAAAATTTTATTGTCATAACTTTGGTGATTGATGGCTACTAAATCAATGCTGATCACATCATAAGGTATATATGTTCGATCACTATGTTATATACCTGAAACTAATATAACATTGAATGTCAACTATACTTTAATAAATAAATAAATAACATGGGCCAGAGAGTCAAGATTAAAGTAACAACAAAACCCATGCATTAGATATGATTCCTTTCTTCATAAAGGAAACCATCACTTACAGAGGTTAAGGAATTTGCCAAGGGTGGCTCCATGAATAAACAGCAAGCAGGGCTGGGACTTCCCTGATGACTTCCTGCCTCTAACTGCCCAGCTGGTATCCAGCAGGTATTTCCTGGGCACCTGCCAAGCACATGGACTTGTTCCTGGTACCTTGGGAAGAAGTGGCAGCACCAGCACAGCCATCAACTGGTAAAAAAAAAAAAAAGACTATCTACCTCTTCTGCCACTTTTGCTCTTTCTCCCTTCTGCAACAAAGCTGGGGGCATTTCACTGCTTCTAAGTAACCTTGGAAAATACCAGAGGGAAAGGAAAGGAAAGGCTGTGTATTTATATAACTGGAGAAACACTTGAGGAGAGTTTTACCAAATACAAAGGGAGTCCACTTTGTTGCTGTTAATTCTAATAAAAGATTTTAGAGAACAGTTTTCTTGGCTTAAATACAGGCTGAGAATTATCTGGGTCATTCTTTTATTAATGTTCCGCTGATGCCCTGGGATCATATATAACTTATTTTAGACTCTGTGGGGACAAATATTGCTGTTGCTTAGAAATACAACAGCTAGTACCAACAGAAGAAAGGTGTGTCGGCATGGCACAGGGCTCGGAAGAAGACAGAGATTTCTGGTTCCACCTATTTTGAAATATATCAGTACCCAGTTCTTCCATTGCTGGTCTTGTTTCAACATGTAAATTTGAGAAAATACATAGAATTATCAACTAATTCATTAAACTCACCTTGCAATTGTTTCCATTATTGGAAAACCACTTTATTTTTGTATTTGCAAAATAATCTTAAATACCAAATGTTAGCCCTTGCTTCAAACATCAAATAGTCAGTGTAAATAGCTTCGTACAGAGTCCTGCTTTGCATCCCTATGCCCTGTGCCTGAAATCTTCCAAGCTTCCCTATGTGGACCACAAAGAATCACCTTATTCCTACCAAAGTGTCTGACCACATAGGGTCAGCATTTACTGAACTTGCCTGCACATAAAAATCACTAGGAAAACTAAGAAATATATTAATGTCTGTGTCCGCACCTCCCCCTGCAGAGACTGTGACTTAATTGGTGTGGGGGAGGGAGAGAAAGGATTTTCTGGACATTAAAGATTTCAAAAGACACCAAGTGACTCTCATGTGCAGAAAAATTTCGGAACATCTGACATGGAAGGATCTTTCCCAGTTCTCAGCTCTCTATGGGCTCTGCCTACCCATCACTAGACTGCAGTCTGCCATAGCATGAATCCATCTGGGCCTTGATCAAAGGCGTCCCAAGTACCACGAGGCCGAGCTTCTACATGGTTTTATCTACCATGAATTTCCTCATAGGAGTGCGTTTCAGTGCACAGACTTTGCCAGGGGGTAGGCTGGGAGGGGGGGAGGAAGGTAGCAAAAAATTTTATCTAAGAAACCAAGATTTAAAGGTTTTAGTTTAAAGATTGCCTAAAAGATGGAAATCTTCCCCAGACATATGTGGTTTTGTTGATCTAGCTTCTCAGAATCCTTGAGCTCTATAAGATTATTGAAAATGAGAAAGAACACAGAGTGTAAGAGAAAAACATTCCCACCTAGTATTAAGAAACTTCTGTAAAATCACCAAGTCTCTAGATCAAAGCTGGAAAGACTCTAGCTGAGCCACTAAACGTCTGTGGAACAACACCACAGAAGGAGAAGACAGAACTCGTGCGGTTCAGACACATTTGAAAAAGCACTAATTATATTTCCTCCAGGTAGGCACTTCCCTATATTCAAGGTCTGCAGAGTTCTTTGATGCTCACACCAGATAATCTTCTTCATAGTATATAATATTTTTCATTGTAAACACTATGGCTAATCTTGAAAACAACCTTTAAAACTTGGGATAACTTATTTTCCTTCATGGTTTGATTATAAGCATCCTAATCTGAAAAAGTCACACAGCACCTTATCACACTTTTAATTCTTGGCACAGCACTTGTCACTTTCTGGTATTTTTCTTGGTCATTTATTTATTTGTTCACTCCCACCAAAATATGAGCTCCATAGTACCGATAACCTCATCTCACTCAGTGCTATGCTCCCAGCATCTATCACTGTTTGATAAACCTTCGGTAGATATTGATTGAATGAATGCATGAACATGCCAACATTCTCTGTCTATAGGGGAGTACTTTACGAAAATAGTCAAAGTCAGAAATGATTCCCAAGCTGTGTGACCTAAAGCCTCAGGATGATACATCTACAAAATGGGAGAAATAAGATATTGACATCACTGGGCTATTGTGAGAATTACAGACTTTAAGGAGTTACCGTAATGTATGACTGGTTATATTAAGATCAGCAAATGAAAAATGGTATCCGAGAAATGTATACCTATGACATTTATAGTGAAACAAAAGTAGTCAAAATACAATGATTTCATTGTATCAGTCTCTTAAAAATGTATTTTATTATACATGTTCTTTCACTACTAAGGAAGGAAATTGGAATATGATCTTTGTAAACTACAGCTTGCTTGCAGAAGAAAGAACATGAAACTGGAACTCAGAAAGGCAACAAGTCATTTACTTAACAGCTACTCGAAACTCAGCTTCCTCACCTTTAAAATGGGAGGGGAGTAAGAAGCAGCAAGCAAAGACACAAAACATCAACATTGAACCTGTAAAAACAAGCAGTGTTTAAAGATTTTCTCATAAGTTTGTGTTTATATTAGATTAATAAGAAGACCTCAATAGTAAACTAAATTCAGCCCATTCATTATTTGCATAGCACTCAGATACATAATCCCAATTTTACAGTTAACAAAAGTTATTTATTTGTAATTATTTTGTAAAATTCTCTACATATGTGCTGTATGCTGTCCTTAGGAGTAGGTTTTTTGTTTTTTTTTTATCTGCTCTAGAATTTTACAAGTTGAAAAGACATAGATTTGGAAGAAGATTCCTGGAGAAGTATTTTTCTTTTTAAAAGTACTGCATTACTTATTTTTTGAAGTTACAATAAATAGCATTGTGACGCATCTGTATGCACAGTTTTTTTTTTAAATATGGATCAAACATTTCCAGAAACATGATGATATATAATGAATTCATTCCTTTTGCCAGCAACTTTATTTTACTATGGCTCTATTACAAATGATGAATCAATAAAACATCATTCACTTTCTTTGAAGTGGAATCTTGCCTCTCCTTTCAAGAATTCAGAAATTGCCGTGGGTTGCCTGAGGCCTTGAACTCTGTTGGTCCATTCAGGTACATGGTCCCGTGGCTCTCAGGCCTGCCGGTTTCCGCAGGCTGTCGTTAGGAAATCATCTGCTCTGCCAGGGAGAACCACACACTGAAGACTATCACTGTGTACTGAGCATTACGCTGGCCATGTGTCCGTATTACTAATACTCAAGCATGAAGCTTTGGAGAAGTCCCTTTGTCATCTGGTTATTGAGGGGCATTATCCAAAGACTTATAAATATCTCGTCACAAAGCCCCAGCTGAGCTGTGTCAGGGCTGCACACTCTCTTCATCTTCCCTTTACAGCTTTTCAATTTGCTTTCCAAACATTTCTTTGTTGCCGTTGGCTGGGGTGCACTTAAAAGAAGCACATCATTAACCACAAAGAATGCTCAGTGTTTTCTGTGATTTCAAATCAGTTCCAAGCACTTCCTCGGCTCCTCAGCGAGTGGCCGGGCAGCAATTACCCTACTGCTGAAGACTCACTTCTCATCACAGAAAGGCTTCAGTTGTAGAGACAGCCAACAAGCAAGGCTGTAACAAATGATGACACATATTTTGGCCTCCATTCACTAGCTATTTACACCCCCAAAGGAAGAGTGAATCAATTTCTGTGCAAATTCATCAGCACGTCGGACAATGCTGCCCTCTCTCTAACTCGCACAAACTGCGCATTCATCGACCCGCATCGCTTGCCTCAAATGGAGACTCACAGTTGCTAAGTGGCTCCGGTGGGGGTGGGATGGCTCTGCGTCAAAAAGGGGCAAAGTACAAGGAAAGGACACGATCCATCAAGTAAGGCAGCATTGAGTTAATTCATTGAGAAAAAAATAGTGAAGTTTTCAAAAGCCGATGCCAAAGGAAGGGCTGCTTTCCGTGCCCACCCCTGGAATTCTGTGGAAGACAGTGTAGAAAGTGACTCAGCAGCATCCTCCCGCAGAGCGCAGTCACCCCAAGGGCAAGCCTCTGCAGAGCAATGCTCCTCAGAGAGTACACTGAGACAGGCTTTGCTTGGCAACCACGTTCCTCTCTTTTCTTCTCCATTTTGGTGGTACCTGATTATATACCATTTCAGGAAATATCTCCAGACAGGGTCAGAGGGTTACAAAATGGGCAAGGAAAATTCCCATAAAATCTCTTCTCTGGGAATAGTAAGTCTTTTGCCCTGCAAGGGTTTTTCATTACACCAAGTGACAAGTAAATGTCACACTGCCCTCTGGAGGTTGACTCATTGGGTAGTTGGCAACCATTGAACACTATGGGTTGTGGCAGGTTAGAACTCATTTTGGGATGGGGGAGGAGTGGAAGGAGTATGGAATAGGAGGACAATGGAGAAATCACCAACTGTTCACTAACTTCTTATGATTAGTAAGTGTGTTTGCATGCACCAGAGAGAGGGAGAAGGAAGGAAAGAAGGCGAATAAGTTAACACTGCCTCCAAATCTCAGCAGTGTCAAGAGAGAGTGGATGCTTCTAGACAGGTTCAAAATTCAAAAGGAGACAGTGGCAAGACTTGAAGGGTGGGTATGGTAGACCTTTTCTTCCAAAGATGGCCATCCTGATATATTTCATTCCCACGGGACCTCCTTACAATGTTACATTCCCTCTTAAGTCCAGTGGGACTGTGACTATAGCAGAAGACACATTACATGACTCCTAAAGGCTAAGTTTAAAAAAAGTTATACAGTTCCACAGGGACCTCCCTGGATGTTCACTCTTGAGACCCAATCACTTTGCTGTGAGAAAGCCCAGAAGCTACACGCAGAGGCCACGTTCCCACCACAGGACCAGCGGAGGTCCCCAACAACAGCCAACATCAACCGCCGGTCAAGCCTTCAGATGATTCCAACCACTCACCTTAGGGTTGACACCAAAAACAAAGCCCTGCTCAAACTACAGATTTGTGAGCAAAATGTGTTTGTTACACAATAGATAACCAAAACAATGGGCAAGGTCCCTTCTGACACTGGACAGAATGTTCTTGGCACAGAACAAACCTGACCCAAAAAAGACATGGAACCCACCTCTCTGCCTCTTATGGATTCTCGTAATTGGGGGTGATTCCTTACTAACATTGACTTTTTTCCCTCTTGGTCCCAGATGAAGCTGTCCATAGGATCCTGAAACCATGTGTGTATACGTGTACTACGTGGCGCTTTGAACAAACTTGAATTGTGGCCAGTACTTGGCAATCAGAAGATTTTATTGCCCAGACACAATTAAATTTCTGTCTGGTCTCAAAAACAGAACAAAACAAAACAAAACAGAACAAGACAAGACAGAAAATCTGGTAATACTTGATGTCTACTGCCACATAACAGTAAATCACTTGCAAAAACTCTGGTTTCCTCAGTCCTCTCTACTTTCTGTTGCAGGACATCCTGCTCGTCCCACTCCAGCCCCATCACTCTTTTACATATGTTGCTTGTCCTATGTAGGTATTTGGGTTTGTAACATCTATTTAGCCAACGATTTTCCACCTGGTTGGTTGGGACTTATTCGTACAGTTATTCAGCAGGTAACATCCCACTGAAAAGAAGGTCTGACCAGACAAATAAAATTCAGAATAATAAAAGAAAAAAAAAACCTAAAAGTTAAGTCTGTAAAACTTAATGAAGAGAGGATGAAATCAAATAATGGGAAAAAGTCACAAGGGGAGATGCCTGGGAAGTCAGCTGAGGTTATCATGCAGCCTGATGCCATCTCCAATATCAACATTTGCTGCACATGCAAAGAAACCCCAGGAGCTGATGCTTTTGTTTTGTTGATTCATGTAAAGTTTGTTCTCCCCGGAAGTAAAATTACACAGAATCCAAAGTCTACAATTGACATTGCACGGACTGTGGTTAGGGACTCTGTTTACCTTTGAGTACACTTGCTGAGAATGCCCTTATCACACCGCTGCATGAAGACTCTCAAATCATTTCCAGAAAGGAGATTTAGCATCAGCTGTTGGAAAATGAAATCACCCAGCTTGGATGAATGAGCTGGATCTGACACATTTCTTTGTATTTTTAGTCTTTGGTGTCTTTAATTTTATTAGAGGCTTTTAATAAATTATCTTTGAACTTAATTGATTAGCATAATTTTATTTTATCTTATATGGCCTAAAAGGATTAAGATGTTTAAGGAAATTATATAGTAAAGGCAGTCAGCCAACTAAGAAAATGATTATCTCTCTATATGAAAATCAGGATTTTTCTTTAGGAATAAAAATGGAGGGAAAAATCCTATTTTTTGCTCATTAATTATATTGGAAAAGTGTCCATTATAAGGTTTATCTCATAGTGATATGTATCTACTAATTACTTAAGAAAAGTTTTATGGTTCAAAACCAACCTAAATAGCACTTAATTAATTCTTACGCAATCTTTATAAAGAACCACCAGCAGCGTGAAAACCCTCTTTATTTAACAAGGTCTATGCTTGTGTTGGGCCCATTATGGCATGTTGAAACAGGACTCTACTCTGGGCCTTTCATTTGATATCAAATTGAGTGGGTTTTCTAGAAATGCTACTCTTTTGGGAAAAACAATTTCAGGTTATCTTTAGTCTACCCTGTTTTGTGATATTAACTTAGTAAGATTCCCATGTTCCCTTACAATAAAACATGCAGGGATAGTTATAGGACATATTACTCTCCCCACCCTAAAAAACAAACAAACAAAAGCCAGACAAAAAGATTTGGTTCAAATAGTTATTTACATAAGGTATTGTCTACTTCGTATCACAGGAGAGTTAAGAGAGCTGGTGAGGGCTGTGTTTGGGGTCAAGTTCATGGTTTACAAATTTAATGTCTGAGATGCTGCACCAGAAGAAAATTTATACATCAGTGACTTCAACAGAGTGTTATCCTCATAAAACTTTATTTTATTGGAGTTGTAGAGTACTTGGTTTGGGAGGGAAGGATTACTTTACAGGAAAAAAATAGAGAAGACGGTGGTTTTGAAGTTTTAACTGCTGTCATTTTCTTTATTTCTGGCCAACTTGCGTAGCTTGGTGCCAGAATTAGAGTTCAAATCTGATGGCATCTCAGTCAGAACACTGTAGAAATTAAACCCAGAAGCCAGGAATAAAATTACTGAGAAATGCACTTTGAAATCTATGGGGACATTGATTTAAATATCACCAAAGCCTAACACAGTGCCAAAACAACTAGGAGTTTTCATCCGAATCAAGAAACTTTTAGCAAAGGGCAGTTGGATGACCTTCAGCAAGGAACTACGCTGTTATGTCATCGTGGAAACGTGTCCAAATGTTGGTCAAGATCAAAAACCAAGATGTCCATAACACTTAACGGCCTAATCACCCTGGTTATCTCACAAGTTTTTTTCCTAGTCATAAAGACGTCTGTGAACAGGCAACGTCGCTACTCCAGCTCTTTCAAAACAAACCGCCAGCTGTCAAAGTAGCTCCGTTAGCTACCAAAGTTTGAGAAAAGTTTCGCCACTTCATAAAGGATTTTGCCTGGGTCTACGTTTTGGAGATCCTTAAATGCAGCTTCCTAAGCGGCTCTCAGAATAGCAAAGATCCTAAAGGATTCTTGAAGACTTACCTTCATCTATCTGAAGAAGGAGCTGACACCAGCCCCGCGATAGGGGTTCCCAAATAGCCGTGACTCTCTCAGAGTCCCTGGCACGAGGCAGCAAGTCAGCAAAATGCCTGAAACTCCCCAGCCCATCCAAGCCTGAGAGCGGTCCGTTAGGACCCCGAAGCCTGGGTCCCTCTCCTTTTCCATCAGGGATGAAGGGGGTGAACAGCAGGTGTGTACGGGGGCGTCTATTAAGTGGGGCGCTGGAGACAGAAAAGTATTCATAGACGGAAAACTGCCCGGAGTCACCCGTGCTCAGGTTCCGGGGCGAAAGCTCTGAGCCGGGCGGCACGGGCGGGGAGCCAGACGGCGGGCTCCCGGGGGCCCGGGGGTGCGGAGCTGACCGCAAGCTGGAGCGTGCAGGGGCTGCGCGGGGCGAAGGCGCCCAGCCTCGGCCACAGAGACGGCCGGTGGCCCCGATAGCCCTCCACTCGCGCCTACCCCGGGGTAAGGACGGGACCGGGCAGGGTGCGCTCCGGGAGGGGACGCGCTCACCTGGAGGTAGGGTCGTCCCTGGGCCACTCCGCCCACGACGATGTCGGCCGCAGCCATGGCCCCGGTGGGCGAGAAGCCGAAGCCCACGTAGCCGGCGGTGCGCACCTCGAGGCGGAAGGCGAGCCGGTTGCCCCGCGGGCTCCAGCTCAGCCAGTACTTGCCCTCCGAGTCCAGGAGCGTGCGGTGCGGGAAGGTGCGGCCCGAGCCCCCCGCCGCCGCCCGGGGGAACAGCGCCCACAGCAGGAGCAGCAACCAACCGTGCATTCTCCGCGCCTCCTGCCCGCAGGCACCTGGGCTCCCGCCGACTGGCGGAGCGAGGAGCAGGCACGCGGGGCGGCGGCGCGAGAGCGAGCCTGGGACCGCCCCTCCGCCCTTCGCCCGGCGCCCGCAGCCCGCCGGGAGGGGCACGACCCGCGCTCCCACCCCGCCTGCGGGGCCGGAGTCCCGACCACGCTGGCCCTAGCCCGCCCTTCCCGCCGAGCCACCTGCCACCCTGCACCCCTGACTGGGTCCCTGAGGTCTGGATTCCGTGGCAAGGAAAGCGAGGGGCGTCCTGGAGAGAAAGGAGGGAAAGGACCAGGGAGAGTGACCCTGCCGGTGGCGTGTGGGCACTTGCTGGGGAAGTGGGGCCCGGGATCCCTGCGCGAAGAATGAGAATTCAGGAGAGGGCAAGTTTAGCCTAGGCCAGGAGAGAAGTTGAGCGTGAGAAAGAGAGAATCCTGGGTTTTGTGGAGGGAAAGCGAGAGAAAGACCCATTCCATAACATCTTCCTGTCCCTCGCTGTTGGATTCCCGGAGCCAGTGAACCCAGCGAAGACCCTGCCTGGCGGAGAGATGCGGCTCCCCTCCAGGGCGTTGCTCTCACCCTTTAACTCCACTGGGGCCCCAAGTCTGGAGAAGTCTTGTTCTTGACCTCAGGCCTCAGCGCCCCGAGGCCTGCCCACCGCATGGTGTAGGTGGGTTGAGTTTGGTTTGGTTTTGAGGGGGCAATTCTGGCAAACGTCTTTGCCATCAGTAAGTAGAGTAGGTCAGAATGCAAGCAGCATTTGGCAATTAGATCTTAATTCGAAGTCCTCTTTTCCTGCTATTTCAAGTTCTGGCCATAACCATGTTTATCAAAAAGTGTTTTGCCTTCGCCTTTGACCACACCACCCCTGTCTTCAGAAGGCTAATTACCAACGTGGCAACTGTAAATTGCCTTCCTTATTTATTGACTTCTACTCTGCTATGTTTCAAAAAAAGTTTATAAGGTGTGTAAGCCTTATACAAACAGTACAAACAATACAAAATAGAAAAATAATATAAGAGGATAGATGAAAAATATGGGTAAGAAGAATACTATAAATATGTGCTATTTACTTGGAATTCAGAGGCTCCACACAAGCCACCTATATTTCTTATTCTCTCTCTTCAAGACATGTTTCAGCTTGTTTTGTTCTTGCTCTTGTTTTCTCCTCTCATTTCTTTTCCCATAACTTTTCCAAACTTATCAGCATGCATCAAAACTCCCAAACATTTAGGCATATTTGACAGTGTCTGGAAGGCAGCCATCAAGTGTGCTTATCAGGGAGGGAGCTCAAGGAGTTACCCAGGGAGGGACTTATCCCAAGGAGAGAGGGATTTGGGTCCACAATTTTAGCCAACGACAAAAGGCCAACATCAGAGAACAATGATGTTGAAACCTTGGGAAAAGGCAAGAAATAAGAGTCGTCTGGGATGCCTTAAGAGAATTTTGGCATTGAGGGTATGAACTATCAGCAACTATAGGGCCAACTGGGCAGACGTGAGGGCAGCAGGATCAATTGCAGCAACCTAAGAGCTACCACCTTAAAACTGAGTGTCTGGGGATACCAGGGGCTTAGCTACTGCTGGCTCCTGGAGAGTAAATACGGAGAGAGAGACAAAGTGGTGGATGGAGGGGTCAGGCCGGTGTCCCCGCCCGCTGGACTGCCCAAGACTCAGTTATCCCGATCTCTTGATAGTCTGTGGCTTATTTGAAACTCCTACCACGTACAGCAGACATCTGACCCCAGCCAGAATGGCCAGTGGTCAGAACTGACCTTCTAGTACCAGAGAACAGGCCAGACCTTTACCTCACCCACAGTCCCGACTCACATCTTTCAACCCTGAGGCTAAACCAGAAGAACAAGAGACTAGCCCCTCCCCTACCCCCACAAACCCCCCTCTCTTCTCTTTTTATTTAAAAACCTTATTCTTTCCTTGCCCTAGGACTGCAGTTGGTCCAGACTCAGCCTGCCTGTAAGTCCAGCATCAAATAAAAGCATTTGGTTCTGATCATCTAGCGCCTCCTGCCTCTCTCTTTCTCACATTTCTAACAGTGGCTGTGGGTGTGGAGAAGACCTGTTCTTGCCGCTGTGTGAGGCACACTCACCACACTGGCCAGTATTTCAGGAGAGTTAAATTACTCTAGGATATGGAAGACAAACTTCCTGTTTTGTGACCCTGCCTTTATTCTTAGCACAGAGGAGTCTGGAACACATGGCTATACCTGCTTCCCAGAATTCATTATGCAAACTCAAAATTCACATCTAGAATTACCCTTGTTTACTGTTCTAGTTTCCCCTTCCATCACTCTTATGCCATTCGCCCATTGCCCTCTAGACACATGACAACTACCTCGGGAATTCTCAGAAGGAAGTCCCGCTGTGTCATTCACATCACAGCAGGCCGACACCTTTTCAGACTGCAAACTGGGCAAGACTGCCCTTTCTCCCCTTTGTTCTTTGCGGTATTTTCCAATGCCCCTTCCCACCCTTCATGGTGGTGCCTGTGGAATGGTCCTGTAGACCGCATGCTGGCCCCCAACACCTCAGTGTCTGTTCAGTTGTTTTCCTCCAGGAGCCTCTTCAGGTCAGGAACCGCTTCGGGTTCCCTGTTTTAACCCCCCTGCCGGGAACACAGACCAGCATGCAGGAGGGACTTCATCAATCATTGCAGGAAGAGCAAAGGCATTTCCTGATCCTCCTGGTGGAGACCTCTTAACAAAGTTGGGTTATGGGGCAAAGCATGGCCCCCAGATATGATTGAATATTCTTCTCTGCATTTGTATGAGGAAAAAAATAATAAAGAAGATGATACATAAATATGCAAAAGAGAAAGTCCTAATGGCTTTTATTCTTTCTTTAAGTGAGATCAGGTCATGGAGAATGAAGGGATTGTCTTTTGTTTGTCTATGACTGGCTCCGCATCTAAAACACCCTGAGTGCTCAAGAGATATTAAAATTATGTAATCATTTTACTATTGGTCAACAAACAGAATATTATTAGCATAATTCATACTCAGGAGACCCACTGTGCTTTGGTTTGAATTACTGAGTAAATGAACAAAAAAGAAAATTTTATCCGAGGGTGCTTTATAAGTTGCCTAAGTTCTCTCGATCAAAACTGACTCCCCACTAAATTGCATAGAAGTCTCAGTTTCCCAAATTGGAAATTGATTACTATAGAAGGAAAACAGGAAGAAAGTGTAGATCCATTAAAAACTTGGGGTATATAGCAGAGAGAAGAATGAGATCATTGATAAAAGGTTTTAAATTTATTTTTAAAAAAACATTACTTTTTATTTAAAGAAAAAGGTCAGGTAATGCGAAAAAAAAAGTATGAATAAGAAAGTAAACTTTAAAAAATCACCTGGAATTCCACGATCTAATAATAACCCTTGTGTATATTCTGAGAACATCATTCCAGAATCTAGTTCCATTAAAGCCTTGGAGGAACAGCTTTTTGGACAAGAATTTGCAATGAAACAGGTGAATTAGTTTTTGTAAGATTTTACTTGAAACAAACAGAGTAACTCTAAACGTTTGGGTTACAATATTTTTGTAGATGTCTTCTCTTTACATGTATCCAAAACAGAAACAGTGCAGGCAAAACTAGATACTCAGTGAGGTTTTACTTTAGTTCAGAACATTCAACCAAATTATTCATTCTTAAAATGAATAATTTTCTCACACTTTTGAATCAGGAATTCTAAATGTAATGTTTATTTTGAATCTTCACCCATTCTGATACACAGCTTCAGATCAGCCAGTGTGACTGCACCCATGCTGAGCTTCCTCACCTTGGTTTATTTATATTTCCGCACTCATCAACTGCGAGGGGAGGAAGGGGGGAGCAAAGCCCCACAGACAGTAACGAGCCAATGCAAAGTTGTTTGGTATGAAATAGCATTGTCTGAAATAAGTAACTTCTTCCATAAATATGGTAGCATCATAATTTTCCGTCTACTTGTACCTAAGGTGCAACAATAATACTAAATATTTATAAAGTCCCTGTCTTCTAGGGAGCTCAGAGAGAAATATTTATATAAGTGATCTCAGCAGGCCTCCGACATTAAAATAGGAAAGCTGAAGCATTTTCTCACTTTCTCCTCTATTTACTGTGCCTCTTGTGTGGATAGGTGACTGGCTCAAGTTACTACTATGAGTCAGTGGCAGAAAAGCCCGAAATAAAACTATGGTTTCTTTCCTTTAAAAAAATTACTGAATACTTTTTCTATCTCTCACCTCATTACCAGTTTTTAAAGAATTTTAAGTGACCAGATCATCACCATGAAACATTCTTTCAGTAGGGTTGATTTTGTCACGTGAACAAAATGCTATGATCCACTATTAACCCAATGTTATATTAATTTTAAGAACAGACAACACTAATGCTGATGGTGACATGGATAAAGGCGAGGCTATAGTACATCAATTTTTATCAGCAGGAAACTGAAATGGGCTTAACTGAGTTCTTGAAGTTACTCTGAAATGGAGTGCCAGTTGGCATTGAAATCACTCTTAGGTTCTTCCATATGAAAACAACAGCAAGCAAACTGACTTCTCTGTGCAAAAATCCCCATTTTGGTATTATCTGTAAGTTATGTTTTGAAATAAAACTCATCCTGAATGAAGTCTGGGGAAAAATAATCCTTTCTTTAATCACTAATGGTCATTTGTTAGGATTTTCCTTTACAAGGAGCCATGATGTATATGAATAACAAGGTAGGAAAGAAATTGATTTGTATTAGTACTCAGCCTGTATTATGATAAAGTCATGTTTATAAAGTTGGTTGGGTATTTTTTAAAATACACATTTATTGGTTTTTAGAGAGAAAAGAAGGGAGGGGGAAGAGCGTGAGAGAGACACGGATGTGACAGAGGAACACGGTCAGGTGTCCTCCCACACATGCCCGGACATCAAACCTGCAACCCTTTGGTGTATAGGACGATGCTCCAACTAACCGAGCCACACTGGCCAGGGCAAAGTTGCTGGGGTATTGATGAGAGCAATAGGCCCTGGCATTTTGCTCTTTATCAGAGACATCTTTATGAAAAAGAACCATGTCCTGAACAATTTGACCAATTTCACTTCGACAGGGATGAAGAAACTGAAGTTGTCAGTGATTATGGGAGGAGAAAGGAGAGGTGATAAAATGTGCCGAGTTGGTCCCAGGAATGTCCGCCTGGAGAGGAAGCTGAGTCCGTGCTCTCAGCCTGCAGATGAGGAAAGTAAATCCTGGGGAGAAGTGAACTGTTCAAGGTTACAATTGTTAAATAGATACTAGCAAGAAGTTTGGTTGCCTGGCATGTTAACAACAATGTCTGGCTCTTTCTACTTCCTCCTCTTCACAGTTATTCTTTTGGGTGTCTCCTGTTCACCACTGGTACTTGGTTACATCAAGTTTTAACTTACATAAACATTTTGGGAGAAAGAGTAAAGAGGTAGAAGACCTTGTGAATACACTGACACTCTCCCCAAGCATAGGACTCCCTAGATATTACCATTCTGGTTATGCAGTTGACTTGGCATTTAACTACATGTGTTTCTACTAGTTTTTACTTCCATGGCTATCGATTTAAAGAAAAGTCTAAGTGCTTCGTCAAAATGAGCAACCAGCATCAAAACTGAATATGAATTTAGTTCCATGCGGAGAAGGATGAGATGATTCAGCCTTACTTGATTCTAAAATTCCACATGTGGTTTTAGAAAAATTTAAAGAAATCTGTACTATAATTTAAAGAAAAACAAAAATTAGAAATATAAATATTTAATTTTCCAAAAAGTTAATTGAAGTCATTTCAATTATTACTAGGCATAATACGTAATGAAAACAGTTTCTCTTAAATGAAAAACTAGAATAATTAGCAATTATCTTTCATATGAAACTGGCAAAAACAATAAGAGACAGTCTGGAAATTAGTGTCAAACAGGACATGGAAACTCTCTAATCAATACTACAGTAAAGAAGAAAAATGTGTGTTTATTTCTCATTCTGCAAGATTTTATTTCCTCACTTGTCTAAATCTTCCTCTAGTCTCAACTTTTTGGAAATTTCCACGTTTAAAAATCCGCATTAGGAATTAATGATTAATTAACCTAGCCTTGCATAAATACAATTCCATTTTTAAAAGGCATCTTTTACCTTACTTAAATAATTAAACCAAGGACTGAATTGT
>PVJI01003841.1:0-117531 GCA_004026765.1 Micronycteris hirsuta | reverse complement strand
CTTTGTTTTCTAAGCCACTTTCTGCCATGAAACTAAGTTTGTTATTTCATGAAAGTTACTGATCACAGCAGTGACCAGCAGAGAGTAACAAACTATACAGAAGTGCAAATGCCGGGGTTCGGCTAGTCTCACTCCCAGCTAGCTGATTCGCTGATAGACAGTGGTTAACCTCAAAATGTGCACAATTTAAATTATGTTGAAACAATATTGGAAATAACTATAAGCCAGGGATCTACAGAGTTGCTCTGGAATACTACAAATCATGACTTTCCTAGCGCTAATTGTCATCACATTTTTAACAAGAGTGATTTCTTTAATCTTTCTTTTTCTCCGCTCTAGAGGGTCAGACACTGCTTAAAATCAGTCACATAGCATATTCAATTTTTCTGACCAAGTATTCTGTTTTCATACTCCCTCTAGATCCCAAGAATTCCCATCAGAAAGGCATAATAAATGGTCCCTCATTTGGTCCTTATTATCTGTGTGAGTAGGTTGCTTAGTCCCACCAAGTATGTCCTTGTCTGTAAAAAAAAAAAAAAAAAAAAAGGCAACAATATTTTCCTGGTAGAGTGATCCTGAGGAGGAAAGGGGATGAACCGTGGTGCATAGCCCCTAACCCAACACCTGGCACTCAGAACGCATGAGCCAATGTTAAACTCATATTCTTATAAGGATAATATGTAATTCTTATTTTATGAGCACTTTCAAGAACAAATTAACCTTAAAGCTTTTTGAAATGAAGATGTTAACCAAAAATATTGCCAGTTCAAATACTCATGCTAATAAAGCAGAACTAGTTTCTCTGCTTTTTTTGTTTCTACTCATTAGCGTTCTAGTCTTTAGATCTTAGGAGTTAGAATGAAAAGGCACATGTCGTTATGTAAATTTGGGGTTTATTACTTCCTTCTAATAAAAACAATGACCACAAATTGAGAAAGGTACTGTGAGTTTTGTATGGACTTAAAATTTACCCTGTGGAATGTTACATTGTTCCCTGGAGGAGAAGATGCCCACAGGATGTTCTTTGACTTGCCCTCAGCAAAGTCTCCTTTCTCACTGAGCTATGAAAATGCTTCCCAGATGCAACTCTGTACAACAAGCAGCTGGGCCTTCTCTATATTATGCAAACTTTGCTAGTCCACTCTGGACAGGGAATCCTTGGGACCCTCACATCACTGAGATGTTTGGTTATTCCCACCAAAGCTACATAAACTCATCATTGGTCTTCTATCATCCATTTGATGTCAAGCAAACACATATCTTTACTTGAAGTCAGCAGGAACTCCCAGTAAAAGAGGAACATTTGGGCATGCAGATTCAAGGCACCAGTGTCAACCCATCCTTCTGTCTCCATGGTCTGGACTACTCTATCCATTCAGTAGCAAATGTTGAGTAGTGATTAACTTTCTACTAACTTGCTTTCAAAGGGTGGGTTATAAATATCCTCATGGGAGTGAAACAGCTTGGGGGAATGTAAAAGAAAGAAAAAAGAAAAAGTAGGTTTTTTCTCCGATGCCAACCATTAAATATATCACATGGGCTTGCCATTTAAGCATTTAAGATGCCTCGATTTCCTCGCCAACTAAATGAAGGAAATTCAATAGAAAGCTGGTAAGGTCTCTTATAATTCTAAATTTTGTATGTGAGTAATTATGGAGAAATATCCTTTGTTTTAGCATAAAACTTATTAGATTAAATGACATCAGTGTATAGTCTTGGCCAGTAAACAGCAACCAAGGGAATTATCAGTGATGAGTAATGATTTTCAAGAAGTCCTCATTGAGATGGATGACAGGAAGAATCTCACTAAAGTTCAAGGTAAATGAATGTTAATGAACTCAAAAGAGGGCTTAAGGTTACATATTCAAGAGAAAACACTGGGCTTCTGAGGTTTTGCCTTGCCCATCCCACACCCTGAAATACCTCTATAGCAGTGACGCCCAACCCCGCCCCTACCCCCAGGCCACAGACCAGTACTTGTCTGCGTCTGTCAGGAACCAGGCTGCACAGCAGGGGGTAAGCTTGAATGTAATGCACTTGAATCTTCCCCAAACTATCCCCTACCCCTACCCGGTGCATGGAAAAATTGTCTTCCAGGAAACCAGTCCCTGGTGCCAAAAAGGTTGCGGACCGCTGCTCTATAGCCTTTCTGGTTTAACTACAGTGAAAATATTCCAGAAGAGACTTGGAGTAATACCACCACACTCAATCACACTAAATAACATAAAATTCATAGGCAATTTAAATGTCTTTTAGCTCACAGATAAATTAATTTCAGTGGGATGAATCTTGAAGACAGTTTTTCTATACCAGTGTGTCAGATAATTACATTCGAAGGAATTTGTTATGAAACTAGAACATATTTACTTTTTTCTGAACTTCTGAAATCTATAGCATCCATTCAACACTTTATTAAATCCAAGCATGATCTGTACATCTGTATTGTCACCATTTACACTTGTAAGTTCCCTGAGAGCAGCTAACAGATTGGATTCTACTGTTGTTCTCACCAGGACCTAGCCCCAGTCTAGTCAAAGGGATACCACTCCAAAATCTATTACTGATAACCTCTCACTCCTTTGGAGCCAAGAAACCAGTCAAGACAAACAAGGGACACTGGGAGAAAGATTGTTCCAATTGTAACTATTTCCCAAATTCTCCCTCCATGGTAAACCATTGTCCAGATTACTCGGATGGATTCCTCGGCAAAAGTGTGCCCCTACATTCACACCAAAGATTCACTTTGTTTGTTTGAGGTGCTGATACTACTTCTTCCACCACTGTGACATGGTGCAAAGTTGTTCAATTCTTCTCCTTGTTACTAGAATGTGTGTAAAATGTACCACTTAAAATATAAAATGTCTAGCTCAAATATTCCCGGGAACGTGTGACATTCACAAAAGATCTCACCCACAGAATAGTCGACAGTTTGCAGATGATCAAAATGTATTTTTCTCTCTACGAGATGGCATTGTGTGCATGCGATAATGGAGTAGAAAGTTACCTGTATGGTGTTGTGATTTTGGAAAGTCATTTGACCTATTATTTCAAGGTTCTCCTCCATCGAATGGGAATTTTAAAAGCGTATCTATTCATTCTTTTTGGTGGTTGTGAGGTTCATGTGAGAAATAGGTGATGTGCAATTGATTATTTAGTGTATATTACTTTACTCTTTTGTATTATGTTCGTAAACAAAAAAGTTAGAGTTGATAATTTAGTGTCAGATAACTGTGGGTATTTTAGCTCATTTGATCGCTTACTAACTGTGTGAGCTTGGGTAATTGTCTTAATTCCTCTGAGACTGTTTTTGTATCTGTAAAATGGGCATAAGAATGACTAGCTTTTCTGAAAGTGTGACAGAGATAATGCATGCAGATCACTTAGCTGGATGCAGAGTGAGGTCTGAAATATTAGCTATTATTATTGACTTGGAAAGCAAGAGGAAATAAAAAGCTTTCTATAAACTTCCTTATATAACAAGTTTGAAGAATAGGAGTGACATCAAATGTTGTCAGTTAATGAAATGCCCTAGACACATCCACATCTTGGGGCAACAGGAAAGAGCTGCTTATAATTCAACTACATATTCTTTCCGGGCATGTTGACGCTTTGTCCAAGGTCCTAAGGAGCAAGAATCAAGAGAATTTGAGTGTCTTTTCCTCGGACCTGTCTATTTGAGGATCCAAGTCAAACTTAGACAATTAAGTTCTCCCATGGCCATTTCAAGCTCTGCTGAAACATAAGAAGAGACAGTTCAACAGCTCAATATCATATCAACAGTTCAACACTGTCAAATCAAAGAGTTGAATTAAATTCCTTCCTTTGTATCCTTTCTCATTGTGGCAAAAGGTTCCATTCTATATCATCATTTTGGATTTTTATAAGGCTTGCATAAAACAGAGAAGTAAAAAGCAAACACCAACAACAAAAAAGACAGGTGGCAGTAGTCCGTTGGAATGGGAAGGTGCAAACCAGGGATTCCTTCGATATAGTAATTGTCTCATGGCTGACAATTATCATCCCTGAAAATGAGAGCAAGATAAAATGCCTTTCCATGTGGTGAGAACTGAAAAATGGCTGCTCGTTTACTATGTGTCGTTAGTGTCCATAATTTGTCTGAACTTTTTTTATCTATTGTTTCACTCCAGGTAAAAACATCTAATCAACAAGAGGTATTCCTGACACTGACACAAATTAACCTGTGAAATATGGGTCAGCATGCACTCCTGACTATTATTCCATTGCCCATTAGCAAACTGGAGTTTTCATTACCCCGTGCAGCTCCCTGAAGATTTAAGAGAAAAATGATGAGGGTGAGCTGCAGAGAAATAGTGGAGAGAGGGTGGTGAGGAAGGGAGCTGCGGGGAGGTGGGGGGACCAGGACTGCGGCAAGGAAATGTGCATTAGACAGCGCATTATGCTTCAATTTTAATCTTTCCACCTACACTCCTTATGGTCTCTCCATGTGGCTCATTTTTGTTCTGACTTTTAAGTAACTTAAAATTATAAATTTTGTTTTATAAAGTGACAACATTAGAAGCCTGTAGAGCGACTCAGAGGTCAGATTGGGTAATTGTTGATCATGTCTGCTGACAGATAGGCCTTTAGACAAATCCGTGTTTTCCACAACCGCATCCTGTTCCCACTGAAAGCCTTTGCCTGTCCACAAACGTTGAGACTGCAGTTCAGGACCTGAGTGTCTCCGAATCCCAACAAGTTCGCACCCTTTTAACAAAGGTTTGTCATCCTGGAGCAAGTAGCCTGTCCTTTATCAAAAAAGGAAACATTCAAAGCACAGAAAGGTTAAAAGAACAAACTCTTAGAATTGCAAACCTTGTTAGTTGGAAAGGCATTACACTCTTTTTCTTCCTGGTTTTTTTTTTTCCTTCAATTTAGGGATCTGGGCTAGAGAATTTGGGTACATAAATTCTTGTCAGCATATTTTGAATTGGGACATTCACTTTTTTAACATAGCACAGTTGTAGTTGCCAACAAATTCGACCCATACAAATTCCCAAAGTTACATTTATGGGAGTATATTGTGTGTGACCATATCTGTGAGTATATACTGATATATCATTGTTGGCACATGTGAATGTTGAATGCAAATGTGCAAGTGTGTGAGAATCTCTGTGTACACATTCAGGTATATGCAAATGTGTAGGTCTGTGTAGGTAGAAATGAGTGCGTGTGTATCTGATCTGGGGTTGTAATTCAGCCGCTTACTAACTGTGACTTCTCTCAACTTGTAATGATGATATGACAATGTATTAATAATGCTTTGTGGAATCTACAATGCTTTACAATTCTATTTTATTATTATATATAGCTACATAAGATGCACAATTTTAAAGCTTTAAGAATGGAACAGAACTGAGTCTCTTTACTGTCTGAATGTTAGTGCACCTGTGTGAGTGTGTGTACACACACACACACATACACACACATATAAGAATTTTTATATCCTTTCTGTTTTTCCTAATTCCCAAGTTTTTCTTTCCCAATAATTCTGAAAGGTGTCTTTGATTCTGTTAAAAACAAGCTCCTTGGCCTATTTTTTTGACCCTTCTTCCCTACATGCCCCTCAACTTGGCACCAGTAACTGTAGCCATTTTTGCTAAGAATTTCCCATTATTATTTTACAGTTTTGGGACAACATAGCCCTCTCTGTGCAGAAAACGAGAACAAGAGTTGCTTCTGAAACACGAAGGTGTTTCAAACAGGATGGTTCTCATTTGTCAAAACATAGTCAATATCATATTCCAGAAAGCACCTTCCTTCTCGGCTGTCTGCTTGCGTTCTGAAACACATCCCCTTTAGCAGCAATCCCTTTAGCGAGTTAAAAGTTCTTCTAGTTTTAACGTATCTTCCTGCACCCAGGTGCTGCGAGTACATCAGCACAGAGTAGTTCTGGGGCACGGGCAGCTTGCTCTAAAAAATTCAAAACAAACGAAAAGATTTCTAAATAAGGGAGAGGCTCCAGCTTCTTAGGAAAGTTCGTCTTGCTTTATGGGTCATTAAATACCAAAGAAGGTTCTTGTATATTTAATCAGATGGAATACTTTGGATTGAGCTGAGTCAATATTAAACCCTTTGATTTCCTAAAATGTCACATTTTGTATAAATTGGAGGTGTTTAGAAAGAGGATGGCAAGCTATGTCTGTACTTTTGGTCTCTGGGTAGGAGCTCTCCATCACAAGCCTGCAGACTTTCTCTTCACTTGGACTCCTTTCTCTTGGCTGTTGCAGTGAAGTGGGTTTCAGTCGAGAGCTGGTGTTGAGAGAGGGCCATTCAGTTTTAAGCACAGCGCTGAATCAAGTCTGCATTCCACTGAACCTGTGATTCATCCTTTGCCATACGTACAGGCTTTGTGAAAGTCAGCGTGTGCGTGTGTGCGTGTGCGCGCGCACCTGCATGCAGAGTTTAAAACGCTCTGGATTTGAAGAACCAGAGAGATGTCCACACTGTGCATAGCCGACAGTCAGTAAATACTTGCTTATTGACTGACTGATGCCATGATTCTTGTTTTTCGTTGTTATTTTATTTTGGTTTGGTTTTCTGGGGGATATACATGCTTTTGAAAATGGGATCAAACTATTTCTGAAAAAAAGCTACGTATGTGCAATACATAGTTATATAGAAAATGTCCAGGAAATTAAGGATCTACTAAAGCCTACTGTCGGTACATGGAGCTACTGAACCTCTAAATGCAACCCCCCAATCCAATTTAATTCCTTTTCCGCACAAGCAGAAACTAAGGCCAACAAATCAAATGAGTGACAGAGGCCTGGTGTGAAATAATAAGAAATGCTGAGTCCTGTGGCAAGCAGAAGAGTGAACAACCCTTCTAAAAGTGGTTCTTTACTCCACTTGAGCTAACTGTTGGCAGGTGGGAAAGCAGGCCCAGTGCCATCAGAATTCCTGGTGTATCAAGAGAAGTCCAAAAATATTTGTCCCAATGTAAAATTTGTTAATTTTAAATAGTGACAATAACTTCAATTATTTAATAAAACTTTGGACTGTCCAAAGAAAACCTACCCTAGCAGACTATTTCTGGTTATAAGCCAAAAGTTTCTCTCTCTTTCTTTCTTCTTTTTAATTAATTTTTTATTGTTTTTTCTATTACCGTTGTCCCAATTTTCACCACTTTTCTCTCCCCCACCTCACCCACTCCCGGCTTCCACAGTCAATCCCCATCCTGTTGTCCATGTCCATGGGTCCTTTGTACAGGTTCCTTGACTAGACCCTTCCCCTTCTCTGTCTCTTCCAATGACTGCACTTTATATATGTTCATATTCCAAATATCTATGAAGCTTTATTATATTCAAAGCCCTGAGCCAAGTTCTGTAAAAGGTAGAAAGATGAATACAAGAGTATCTGATATCCCTGAACTTAACACAGAGGTCTTAATACACAGTAGAGAAAAGGGGTCACGCAGATGTTGGTGTGGACACCACTTAGTAACATGGGGGAAAGCAGTGTCCTGTGAGGCTCTGCTGAGTTTCTATCATGTTAACTGACGTGACCTGGCACACAGCAGGATGAGACCTCTGGCAAAGTCCGTAATTATTCCCAGTTTGTCTGGTCTGAAGTCTACATTAGTTGGACAGGGGAGGGACCCATGTACCTGCCATCATATGAAGCTCTTTGGAGAGAGACTTGAGAGCAAAAAGAGAATTGTCTTCAACCCCCATTCTTTCCTTTAACTGTACAACTGTATGATAGTCACCCACAGTTGCAGGTAGAGAGACTCCCCTCTGGTCAGAATTTCACAGTAATAGTAGTACATACCTGGATCATTCTACAAATGGATATATCCAACTCAGTCATATTTACTACTGACAGACTATATTTAAATTCAACTCTTCAGTGCTTGTCCTATACATTATAACTAAAATAAGGATTTGTGAATGGGATTTCTTCATGCAGAATGAATATATGTATAGGTGAATGTGTGTGTGTGTGTGTGTGTTTTCTTCATGTTTCCAGTTTATGTGAATAAATCCACATTTCTTCTCTTGTTTTACTGAGTTTATAAACTTGAAGTAATGTACAGCCTCTAGTGACAATCTTCAAATGTCCAGGTGGCCAAAGGCTAACTTAAATCATCTACATTATCTCTTCATTTTGATTCCCTAGCATAGAACAACCAGCTCCCCCTCCCCCAGCCTTGGAGAGGACATGGTAGTGTCAGACTTGCTGTAGGCAGCAGGAAGCTTCCAGCTGAAATTAGAAGCCTGGGGTGGGGGAGGAGGAAATAAAAGAGAAAGGAGACTAAGGAAATACCTTACCCAGGGATTTTAGAATCTGGTGGGAAATTAATATTGGGGATGTAAATGAGGTTAGGGAAATTAAAAGGATTAACTGGCTTACAGGGATTTATATAAAAATAAAGAGAAGATCACTGAAAACCTTTGGGATCTGGTCCACCTCAACAGAATTAAAGCTGGTTTATTCTAGAGGTGTGTGTATGTGTGTGTGTGTGTGTGTGTGTGTGTGTGTGTGTTTCTCTTGTTCTGTTTCTACTTCTGATTTGAAGGCACTGGACCAGTAATTACCAATTGTTCTTGGAGGCTGCATTTGTTCCTTCTCCCTCTGTATGTCACCTCTGCCCAGAGACTGACACCTGAGTTAGCTTATCTGCCTGATTCTTATGCTGTAATGTGCCTCATTATTAATGGTGACTGACTAGAATCCAAAGAAAGGGGCATTTACAGCCTTCATACCTTTTTAGATTTTCTAAAAATTAAAATTACAGATGCTGTATTACAAATAATTATTTTATATAGAGCTCATCCCTGGTGGCCAGACATGGTTTCAGAGCCAGCCATTCTTTATTTTATTCGACTCAGTCCTTTCCCTCACCCATCCCTGACATCGTGGCTGTCCGTGCCCGACACCTGCCCCATGCACTGGTGTCCGGCTTCGCTTCTCTGCTCCATCTGCTCAGTGTGTAAACTCACCTGAGACTCTAGTAATGTAGCTGAGCATCTTCAGGCTTGACACTTATTTCTTCCACCCGTGTTCTATCTGTCAGACTAATTTCACTGTAACTAACCTCTGAAAAGGCCCCAGAATTCTTTTTTTTTCCCAGTATTTCCCATGAGGAGACAAGTATGCATAACAGCCCAGCTAAGTCTTGGCTCAGTCATCTCCTAGCCCTTCATTGATTGGATAATCATAAGAATGCACCGCTGACCGGGGATAGAAACCAATAATTATGTCGAAAATAGATCCTTCTGTTTAAAAAATGGTACTGGTAACATTTCATGATATCAAGGAAGTATGTGTATTTTGTTTTGGTATAATGACAGGGAATGGGTTTGATAAAGTGACAATGTTTATGAAAAATGATGGTTATCTATGTGCTGACTATGGCTGAATGGTGATAATTTAATGGTCTACTTTATAAATGAACTTTATAAATTTTCATAAATAATTAAAATGAGTAAAGCAAATGCACTAACCATAACTAACTTAAATTATAACCCAGATGTGAAAACGTATTGCAATATATTGTTACACTGTTGTTGTTGTTTTTTTTTTGTTTATTTGTTTAGTTACTAAATGGTAGGCAGCATCTACAATAGATAGAATGAAAAGATCTGGGTTTTTTAATGGGCCAGATATTTACAACATTTTCATATTTGTACTATAAAGTGGCATTGGACTTGCCAGACCTATTGATAAACTATATTTTTGGAAATTATAATGAAGTGTTTCAAGGATTCTATTAATAGCAGTTAATACTGCAAATTTTATAACACATTATTTATCATAAGGGAAATCTTAAAACAATGGCCTTAAGAAAACTAACTGTAGTCAAAGGTTTCAACTAAACCCTTCTCTTTCACACCTTTAAAAGTTTTTAAGGAATTGTCGATTTGGAGTAAGATTTTCAAGTCTGTTTGAGGGATTACGCATGGTGGGGCAAAAATAGGTTTACAGTTTGAGTACATGAGACATAGAGTTTTTTTCTGGTGTTTATTATTTATTAACTATTGTATTATTTTTCATATAAACAACTATATACCTAATTTTGCCCTACCCTGTATAGTTAGCTGGGTGTTAATTGCATAACAGAGAATAAAAAATCTAGCAGATTTAGTTGCTTCCCAGAGCTATGATATATATTACTTCAGTCTGAAGATTCAGCTGCACAGTCTTGACTCCATAGGATCAAGACTTACTTATTTCATCCCTTGCTACCTCAACAGGGGTACGGGAATTAATCTCCCTCAGAGGCTTGGGATTTTTAAATCTGGAGTGAACTCCTACGTGCTCATAAAACCATCAAGCTGTGGCATTCTGCAAATCTCCCATTGTGATATATCTCATATGCCTGAGTTATTTGAGTGAGTGTGTGTGTGTGTTTAGTCCCTGAATTCCCGCTGGAATGAACTAGAGACCTTCTGTGAATGCCAGTTAAACTGGGAATCTGACAATCCACGTGACTTTGAACTGTTTTGCCCACAAGGAGATTTCCTGAAATCATGGGATTTTTCTTTAAGCTGACCAAAGTCAGCTTTTTCTAACCAAAGTAATAATGGTGCAGCATACCAGTATCGCCTTTGCTCAGAGAAAGCTTCTGGCATGTTTCCAAGTAACCAGATCAATCTCCTTAGATATGGACATAACCCTAATTTATGCTGCCTCTTCTGGAACCTGGCTTCACGGACGACTACTGGTCTTCTAAACTGAACTGCACCTCTTTAGCCAGTTGAGATTTGAATCCCAGTTTTCCCTGGTTTTAGTTTTTTCCCCTCTTCCCAATGCACTTAGTGAGCACCCAGTGAGTCCATCACTGAGCTCACTTAGACTATAAAGATAGACCTGGAATGATTTATTTTGTGTCAAGCTGCTGTGATTGGCAGAGGAATACATCCAGAGGGCCTGAGTGATGATGTCCGACCTATAATTTGTTAGCTGGGTAAACTTGTCAAGTTATTTAAACTCTGAGCCTCTTTTTTCTCATGTTTGAATAATCATCCCTAGAAAGTTGGTTTTATAAATTAAATGAAGTTTCATACATAAGTAGTTCTTTGTAATCTCTAAAGCCTTCAATATTTTCTTATTTATTTAGCAAAGATGTAGTGGGTTCCCATGATAGTGCAGGCACTGACTGGTGCTTGCAATACGGAGATGAAGTGACAGGATCTCAGCCCAGGGATTCCGCTGTCCTGAGAGAAAGCAGCATGCAGGCGGTGGTGTTGGCTGTCGGTGGCTCCTGGAGTGCCTGTGGACATTCTTGGATCCTTGGCCTTGTCGGACACACTGTACAAATACCTACTGATTGATTTCAAAAGCATCAACTTTAGGTAGAGAGGCCTTCAGTGTTAAGCAGTCTTGTGAAAAGTAGTAACATGCTTTCTGAAAAGTTACTTGCTCAGGGCTGTCTCTTGGAAAAACTTCTGCTTTGGCAATTTATACCAGTGCATGTTAATGTTTTCTTTACGGGGCCTAAAGTGATACAAGGAGAAGGCAAGAGAGCAGCATAGGGTTTTCAAAGTCAGGACAAGTTTGTGAATGCAAATGTATTTTATAAGTGTGTTCAAACCTAATAGCTACCCTCATATGTAATGAGAGTTTTAGAACATATATAACTATATAGATGAGTTTTTATATAGATGAGTTTATATAAATATATATGAGTTTGTGTCCCCAGAAATATCCTCTCTCTCTCTGTCTTCCTCTCACTCTGAAGTCAATCTTATTCAAAGTACTCATATATAAAAAAAGAATTTAAGCAAGATGCTTATCTTGAAAATATACATGATAATACAGAACTGGGTTTTATATAAGGGGGTTAATGGTTTAGTTCCTCAATCTATGCCTTCTTGGTATTTGTGGTGGTGTTTGATAGTAAGAAAGAAAAAGGGATTGTCACCTTAACATGTTCTATGGTTTCTGGTTGGAGATTTACACAGCATTTTTGGTATTGTGAAACACTTCCTTTTGCGATTCTATCTAAGCTTTTGATACAGCAAAAGAAGGTCAGTCCCTAAGGGTGTTACTGAGGGTTAAGATAGAGGCCTGAACATGATCGAATGCAATATTTCAGAAGCGTTGAAGATTTCTTTTGAGGCTGCTTGCCCTGAATGACTCTCCTATTTTCTCCCATAGGTTCAATATTTTGACTCAGCTCTCTTGAGGAATAATATTGAGGGATAATATAACTCTTAGCACAGCTTGGCATGCAAAAATAATAAATTGAAAGCTTATAGAAGGTGCATTCTACTGTTTTCTGCACAACTCTGCCTTTTTCACTAATGTGCTTTCCATATTTCAAATTAACAATATCAATGGCTATTTAGTGCAAAAATTAATTATGCACATTTTACAATTCTTATGATACATGGCAATTTTAAGAGATTTAATGAGCATTGAGTTGCAAAAAATATATACCACGTTATATTTCTTGATATTGTTCTCTTTATACCATCCCCCTCTTCCAAGTCCCCAGATTTTCTTAGTTTGGCAAATTCCTACTTGTCCTCAAGAATATATTTCTTCCGGGAACCTATCTTATCCCTTTCTACCACGCTTGGGTTTGCCCCTCTGTTCCCAGAGCACCTCATCCACATTTCCATTATTTACTGTTTTGTTTAGTCACTCAAATATTCTTTGTACAAACACACATTGAGTGTTTACAATGATCTGGACTATTGTATATTGAAATTACCTGTTTACAGTAGCCTGCCCAACTGTTTTATAAACATCATAAATGCAGAGATCAGGTTTGATTTATCTTCTAATCCCCAGGTACCAAACCAATTCCAGAGACAGTAGATATTTAATAAATGTTTGCTGTACTGAGCCACTGATAGAAGCTGTGGGGTAGTCTTCCCAGAGCTAATCTAATTACGAGGGTAAATGAGCCAAGGTACTGTGTGTTACTATTAAATCATTTGATCATTATGATTTGTAAATATAGTTATATTCAAAATTGTCTTGTATGTTTTCTCTGAATAGGAAGCATACTTGCCACAGACAGCTACAGCTAAAAAATGGTAGCAGCCTAAGTGAAAATACTAAAGGCAGTGATTTCAGGCCTGCATTTGTTGAGGAATATACCTCCTCCAAATCTATTTTGCATGACCGTTGGATAGGCCCACACGGTGTTTGAAAGGACATAGAAGTAGGCCGGTGTTATGCTTACATAAGCATGCAGGCAGCTTACCATCGACAGCCATACATGCAGCCTGCCTGTGCTAAGTGTATATTCCTCCAAGTATTGGAGTTTGAGACTTCTGCTCTGTGCTACACGGAAATGCTACCACATTCAAAATCTGCTGCTTCATCAACACAACTATTCAATGGTGATACAATTTACTGGTTTAGCCAATGTTGTACTGCCAAAAAGGGACTTTAGCGTCAATTTTATGAATCATTTCTAAGTTCATATTTTTAAGATAAAAGAGATATTACAATGGTAAGCTAGGTCTTAGCAGTATATTTCATAACCCCATACATCAATAAAAACACTTATACCTGAATATATATATATGTATATATAAAATTTTCTCTTATAATCTGTGTCAAATCCAAATCTTTTCTATTCTCATTAGCAGAGGTTGTTTTAATCTCATACATATCAATTTTCTTGAAATGATTACTTATTTCAGATCAGAAGATCAGGTGACATATAAGTACACAAAGGGAAAAAACATTTCCAACAGAAGGGGCCGCATGAACAAAGATTTCGGAGGGCAGAGTAATTTGGCCTGTTAGCAACTGGGATGTGGACAGAGATTGGAGGAGTTAAGGTCCTATTAAAAAGACTTTGAATAGTATGGTAAAGAGTTTGGTAATCATCTGTCATGAAGAATAAAAATAATTTGTTTGGGAGTGAGAGTTAACATTTTGGAGGATAAGTTAAAGTAGGGCTAGCTGAAAGTTCAGAAGACAAGTGAGAGGAGTTGCAGTAATACTGGCGGTGAAGGGTGGATTGGCAGGAAAAGCAGAACAATAGGCTCAATTTGTGAAACGATTCCTTTGCAGATAGAATCGGGGTGGGTAAATATAAAGTCATTTTTTCAAAAGTCTCTTTTGAAATAAAAAATTTCAAAATCTTGGCCCCATCTCCTCACAAATGTTTGTTGATTTTTTAAAAAAGATAATTATGTTGGTATTTGGTTATTTGGATATGCTGAATTTAGTTACCAGGTTGGTTAGAAAACACTTAAATATCTAGTTCTATCACAAAAATAGCTTATTTAGAAAGCAGACGATTCTCCTATTTTAAAGACTGGCATTCCTAAGAGGAATTACTTTTGGTTAAAATTATGTGAATTCATTTCATCACTATATAACATCTCCTTTGTGCTAAGCAGAGTTTTAGAACGTTTTTAGGCATTAGGCATATAGCAGTGATTAGGAAATTGTCCTTTCTTCGCACAGCCTATATTTTTGATATGGATTTTCAGTATTAACTTCCAATATGCTTTCTTGCTTTTAAATTAACATTTTGATCTTTATACACTGTAAATGAAGAATGCCACTGCAGTGGCACCTGAGTGTAAGGGCAGCAGCAAGCTAAACTAAATAATACCAACTGCTTCAATTCACTCTTGAGTGACTGTGAAAGAATAAGAAAAAGCCCAACGTCTAGGTTATTAAAGGAGCACATGTGAAAACCCCATGGCCCTCAGAATTATGCAAATTGAGTTAACAATGTTTTAATTAATTGTACTGAATGTGACAGACTTAAATCTTAGCCTTTCGGAAAATGCTTAGTGTCTTTCCTTGATTGTCTGTTTTGATAAAATAGTTGATTTCCTAAGAGCAAGTTATTAATAAATAGCATAAACTAATTCATAATAAGTATTTGGAAAAGGGTATAATCATTGTGAACACATACAAAAAACTCAGCACTCACATTATGATGATGATTCAACTCATCTTTCTAACCTTTCTTTGTTTGGCGACCTTATTAGTTGTCTCTGTGTTAGGACATGTGAGTGCATTATTTCATAATCTTCTGAGTGCTAAGTTTTGGATTGTTTTTTAATTAGCATTTTAATTGCTCATCAAAGTAATTGAAGACAGAGTCAGAAAATGGAGCATTTGCTAATCCCTTTGGTACCAGTCAATGATAAGTTTTCCCAAGGTCAAGTGTCTTCTGGTTGTAATAATGAAAGGCTGCACTCTGTTTTAAGCTCCCTGACATATGGTATGGAATTGCTGGAACTGGCATCTTTGAGAGAAAGTGATTTCTCTTCCTTCTTCCTTCTTGACTCTTTGGTTTATCAAAAGAAAGGGTGGGGGAAGAGGGACTTTATCATTTTACAATTAAAAGATAGAAGACATATAGAATATCACCTGTGATCAAGGTTAGGTCAGATTAGACATTTACTACCTTAGTTGAGATGTGAACTTGTTGGACCAATGCTGGACTCTTTGTGAATAAGACAGATATTTGGTAAGATATTTATTTAGAAAATATACACTGAGTGCCTTCTATGTTGAAAATGCTAGGCTGGTAAGGAGCAAGATAAAAGTTCTAACTGCCCAAGGAAAAGAGTAGTCATTTTTCTTATTTTATAGATGAAACAGGGAACTGTTCCCACCTTCCACAAAAGTGGTGTATAAACAAGTGAAAGACGCATCTACCAAATGGCACTTAGGAGGAAGTGCAGTGTGGTATAAAGGGTGAGTGCCTAGCCTCTGCCGTGAGGCTGCCGAGGTGCCAGGATCACCATCTCCTTGCCCTGTGTGTTCCCTGTGCTCAGTGCCTCAGTGATGTGATGAGGATAGAGAGATGTGTCTCAGAAGACCATGGTGAGGATTCAGTAAATTAATGTTTGTAAAGGGTTTAGAACCCTATCTGCAACATTTCAGTAATTTATTTTGCTTTTATTATCTTGACAATGATCACATGGTTAGCCAGGGTTGACATCCATAGCATGAAAACCAAGATTTCATGGCAAAATTTGTTCTGCTGTTAAAAAGTAAACATGCTTCTCTTAGTTCTGAAAATATGCCCCTGATCATTCTTGTTGATTTGAGCTGATTAGCTACTCCCTTACTAGGATGTGGAAATTTTCTTATCTCATTCATAGACCCATGCTTGCCTTCTGGCAAATGCGACAGTATAGCTTTACACAGAGCTTTAAGAAAACCGTATGCCAGTGTCCAGATTTAGACAATGAATAAATTAGGCTAGTTTGGCCTTCTGGAAGAACTATCTACTTTACCAAAAATGAGTGATGAAAATGAAGGTCACAGCAAAGCAATGAAGTGTTAAAAAATTGACCCAAACCCAACTGAAAAAAATATTAATTTGTCAGCCAATTTTGATTGTGTCAATTCAAATTAGACTCTTGACAGAGTAACAGGGGATAACTGATGAATGAGTGAACAGTCAGTGTGTCCCGAATAGCAAATATGTTTTGGGGCAACACAACAAACTATTCCTGTATCTTTTCTTTCTCTTTTAATTCCAGTCTTTCTGCTGTTCAGGTCAACAATCTTCTCTCCCTACATGCAACCCTAAAAACAAGTATAATATTTTTCAATATGGATGATTAGTGGCCTCTCAATCCTGTGTTTTCACGTTTTTATTGTTTGTAACTTGCTGTCTGAATTAAGTCTGCTTGCTATGCAAGCACAATTTTATGGCCAACACTAATAACTCAACAAACAAGAGATGGTGAGGATGTGGAGAAAAGGGAACCCCAGTGCATTGTTCGTGGGAATGGAGACTGGTGTAGCCACTGGGGAAAACTGCATGGAATTTCCTCAAAAGATTAAAAATAGAACTACTTTTTGACCCAGTGACTCCTTTGCTGGGAATATATGCTAAGAGTCCCAAACCACCAATTCAAAAGAACCTATGCACCATATGTTCATAGCAGCACTATATACAATAGGCAAGTGGTGTACACAACCTAAGTGCCCATCAGTAGATGAATGGATTAAAAAAGCTGAGGTACATGTACACAATGGAATACCACACAGCAGAAAGAAAGAAAAAGAAGGAATTCCTATCCTTTACGACAGCATGGATAGAACTGGAGACTATTATACTAAGTAAAATAAACCAGTTGGGGAAAGACAAATACCATAAGATTTCACTTATAAGAGGAATCTAATGAAAAACAAAACTAACAAGCAAAACATAGCCAGAGACATGGAAACAGGAAACGGACTGACAGCAGCCAGAGAAAGGGGGAGGGGAATAGTGGAAAGAAGGGGAAAGGATCCCTCAAAGAACATGTATGAATGACCCATGGACATGGACAATGATTTGGAGATTGACTGTGGGGCCAGGGGGTGGGGTGGGCAGAGGAGTGCAAAGGGGAGAAAACTGGGAAAACTGTAATAGAATAAACAAGTATAAAAATAAAAATAAATGTAACAAAAAGAAAAAATATTCCCCTAGTCTTTTCTCCAACCACATCACTCTCCCTAAACAACTTATGCCTAGAAATTCTGGAGTTGCTTCGCTTAGAATTTGATGGAGGTGATAAAATACCTGCAGGAATGTTTTTTAGCATATAATATTTCCTTGTTATATCTTCATTTAGTTTTTCAACTGTTATAATTTTAATAGGACACTCTTCATCCCACTTAGATCTTTTACCCTGGATGTGATTTCAGCTGATATTACTACCCTTCTTCCTTTCTGGTTCAAGTCTCTTTCATATTCTCACTTTCAATTATTAGTCTTAACATATTACTTTGGGGTGAGTGTCATATAAACTTCCTATTAATTGGATACTGTTTTGAGCAAAATGATAATCTTTGTTTCACTATAGGAGAGTTTTTCTCTATTTAAATTTGTAGATAGTATTGATGTATTTAGTTTATACCTGTCAATTTTTTGATTTTTAATTATAGAGCCAGTAAAAAGTGGAACAGGGACTTAACACTGTGTCTCTTACTGATCAAGGTAGTTCTCTCTCTCTTTTTCTTCTATTTATTTTATCTTCAATACACCAAATGTGTTTTAAGTTTTATACACTTAGACTGTAGTGTAAAGATATGTGACTTCGGATTCATCAACTTTCCCACCCAGATTTTTACATACAGACGTGTGAGTCACAGTAATTTCTTGATAGAAAATGCACTGGTGCTGACCCCTGACCCACAGGGAAATTATGGTTACCGATGCCTATGCAGTTTGTCCATGCTGGCAAAAGAACACTGTCCTCATTTTGATGCATTTATAGCTTCTAAAATGTTTTCCTAGGTCATTAGGTTGATGAAGGGGAAAGAGTTTCATTTCAGTTTTTTTTAAAAGATTTTATTTATTTTTAGAGAGTGGAGAAAGGAGGGAGAAAGAGCAATGTATGGTTGCCTCTCACATGGCCCTCACTGGGACCTGGCCTGCAACCCAGGCGTGTGCCCCAACTGGGAATCAAACTGGGACCACCTGGTTCTGGTTCCCAGCCCATGCTCAATCCACTGAGCTACACCAGCTGGGCTCATTTCAGTTTTTAAAGTCACAATAACATATCCCTCCAGTTGTTTTGTTAAAGTAATGTTATCCCCGTTCAACTTTTGAAATGTTCATTTTTTTCACACCAAAGCCACATCAGTGTGACCATCAATGGGTTATACACATATAAAACACCTTGTCTTCTCTGATGGAAAGGGGATGTGCACTATTATACCTGGACTTTCTTCTTGGTACTAGTAAGTGGCCTAGTGACCTGATGTAGATCAGATTCATGTGGCGATGTAACACTATCCAAGTCTTGACGAGTGCGTTGGAATACAGCCCATAGAGCATCATGAACCTCTTCGTATCTCTTAGAACACTTAGTCTAGCTAACTCAAACTTCTGGACCAATGACAGGTATCCTTCCTTACCTGTGATCCAGGTCTTTCCGGGGCACTCATAATTTTCCTAGATTAAGGATTGACTTTGCTATAAGGATAACAACCTAAAACTCTCAGCACCTAATATCAGACAATGTCCATCCAATATTCAGTTCCTGCATATCTTACTTGTGTGTACTGAATATCCTACCTGAATACATATATATACTAAACATACATATAATGCATATATATTCAGGAAGGAGAATTGTTTCAGTTCTGTTAGATATACTAGTATACCTAATAAAATTCTAAGCTCATAAAATAAAAGTTCATACAGGTCCTCAGGAAGGCATTCCTGTGGAGAGCTAAGATAACATAAAGTGACTATTGATCCAGTCTATGTGGATTGTCTAAGCATCTACTGTGTACTCAGCACTAAAAGTAGCACTGTGGATATATTGAAAAAGAAACAGTTGATTTTCTTTTAAGCTTTTCAATGAAAAATATTGATGCAAGCAAACCTCTTTAAGTGAATGTGTGAAACTTTTGTATAAAAATTATATGTTCATAATGTAATTATGATTTTATCACAAAATGTATTACATATTGGAGAGAGGGAACATGCCGCCATTACATAAAGACAATATGGAGAAGAGATCTATTCAGAAAGAATATACATTCCTGAGATCTCTCACCTAGAAACAAATTCCGTATCTTAGGCATAAAGCAAGCCCTTTAAGGTGTAGACTTTGATGTGCACAATGTAGAAATCTCAGTTTATCTGAATCATGGTGTTATTGTCACGTCTAGAAAGAGTACCAGAGTATGTGCTTAGTATATCTTGAGATGCAGTTAATATAGCTGGAGTGGTGGTTATAGGATAATTTGAGTTATAGGATAGAAAACTTGTGATTTTGTGTATTAACCTCTCTATCAACCAACTATTAAAAATATTAAAATCTTGTATTTCCTTTGAGTTTAGTAATGTCTTTGAAATATTTCATTCTGCCTCAACAATATTAAGGGGATATAGGATAGATTATGTTTGTTTGTTTGTTTGTTTTCCTTTTTGTTTACATTATAACTACAGAGAAAAAGAATACTCTAGGACCAGAATGGAGGTGGCAGTAGGCTGAAGTAAGAAAACCACAAGAGTCAGGCTTTCCATATTTTTTGGAGATTTTTTTTCCAGGAATTAAAGCTGGAGATTATGAATGAAATTTTGTTAATCAACACACACACACACACACACACACACACACACACACACACACACACACGGAAACATAAAAAGAATGGATCTGAACCTCACAGCTTGCAATTTATTGTGAGGGATAAAAGGCAAATAAATAAGTCAATGGATATTTAATTATAAATTAAAATAAATGCTACAAAGGAAAAGTTCAGAGAGCAATGCAAATCAGCCTAATTTATTTTAGGGGATCAAGGAGTGAGTCTCAGAGAAAATGACATTTCAGCTGAGCCTTGAGGGATGAATGGGATTTTAACAAGGCAGAAAATAAAGATTGTAAACAACCCATGCGAAGGATGTGAAGTGGGAAAGATGCAGTGCCTTTGAATCGCTGAAGAAAGCCCACATAGCTGGGGAGTCCCCAAGCAAGGGAAGAGTGTCATGAGCTGAGTTGGCAGAAGGGCAGGTGTATTTTCCCCTGTGGCTGCCATAACAAAGTACTACAAACTGGGTGGTTTTAAACAATAGACACTTATTCTCTTGTATTAGCAGCTGGAACTCTGAAATTAAGGTGTTGGCCGGGCCATGCTTTATCTCCAAGCTTTGGGTGGTTGTCGGAAATCCTTGATGTTGCTTGGCTTGCAGCAACAGAGCCCCAGTCTCTGCCTGTCTCCCCTCTGTGTGTCTTCACATGGCTTGTCTCTCTGTGTCCCTCTGTCTCTGTGTCTCTTCTCCTTTCATGAAGGCACCATTCACATTGAATTAAGGAACTTCCCTACCTCAGTGTGACCTCATTTTAATATACATCTTAATTACATCTGCAAAGACCCTGTTTCCAAATGAGATCACATTCACAGATACCAGGGATTATTACTTCAACAGTTTGTGGTGGGAGTGGGGGTGGGGGGTGGACAAAATTCAGCCCACAGCAGCATGGTTGATAAGCTCTGTTAAAAAGTTGTTTTATTCAATGGTGAGACATTGGAATGGTTTAAACAGAGGCCTGGCACGATCTGACTTGTTTTAGACTGTATAATTCCATTTGCATGGCATTGTAGAAAGAACAAAACTGTAAGGACAAAAATAAGTCCAGCAGTTGCCAATGAATAAGGGTAGGGGTCGGGAGTCAACTACAAAGGGGCACTAGAAAATTTGGGGAGCAGACAGAAATATTTCACACCTTAATCGTGATATGTTTGTCAATGTTTATAGATGTGCAGATCTGAAACGGTCAACTTGTACTGTATATAAATAATACCTTGATATCAAACAATGGGAATAGACACAGATTGAAACTTGCTCTGGTAGTCTGGTTAAGACAAGGCTGTGCTTAGATGGGGGTGGTGCTATGTTTTGGCACCCACAGCACTGCCATGCAGAGCCTGCCTCAGGAATCAGGTAGTAATTTGTGAGCTCCTTCTTGTGATGGCTTGCTGGAGATAGCTTTTGGTCACAAGGGAGGTAGAGGGAGAGGTTCAGAACTTGGGGTGCCTGCCTGAGGAGGAGGGTCTATGTGGAGGTCAGGGGGTGCTGGTTTCATGGAAGAGATGAAACAAATTGCACAGCTTTCCCGAGGGTCCTTACCGTTCAGGATGATTAAGGAGAAGGAAAATGAAGATGTCTCAGAAGGAAAGAAGAGAGCTGAATGAAGCATGTCACTGTCCCATGTGAGTTGAAGGTCATTCTGTTGGGATATATAGAGGAGAAACTGGAGACCACAGGTAGTAAGGATACACTCTTCCCCTCCAGAAGTAGCCAAGGAATAGCTACCCAAACCTGCACTCCAACAGCTCTGCTTTTGCAATTTGAATTCTCCAAGGAAGACTAATGATGATCTAGAAGTGTTTAATTGATAATAAGAAGGAGGAAATTTGCAAAAATAAGGTGCTATGAAAGAAGTGAATATTACATCTTTTTCTTCTTATCATAGTCACTTCTGTTTATTGGTGTATTTTATTCAGGGCAAGAAAACATTTTCTAACTTTTTCTGTTAAGCTAAAACAAATACTGTTTTTCTATTTCCAGTCTTGCTCATAGGAGAAATAATCAAGTAACACACTTTCAAGATATTTTACTGCCATTGGTCCATGAAATAGACTACACTCTAACAGGAGACAATGTTGAACCAATGGAATAAAATGTCATTTTAAAGGTAATTTCTATGAATAAAAAAACATTTTATAGATACATTAATAGTCACACTAACTCCAGATGTTGTCATAGCAAAACTCCAGAGTTTAATTCCAGCCCTACGAATTAATAGTCATGTGATCTTATACAAGCCTGTATAACTTTCTTAGATAAGATACCCCCTCTATAACTTATCATATGTAATATACTATATATATGTTATCTAATTAATAAGTTTTGGTATTGAATTTATTCTACACAGACCACTTCATAATGTCTGACACTTATTTTTCACTTCATAAATCCTTACTTCCCTTTTTACTTGCCTTTTCTCTGTCTCTCCACAAGAGCATGTAAGAGCCATAAGAAGAATTTATTTAATATCTGACCTCGGCATCTGGTAATGACAATAAATAATTTTTCAGTTGATAAACAAATGAGCAAGTGATTACTAGTACCAGTACCTCTTCCCTCAGTCAGTAGGAAGTAGGTAAACAAAGTGTGAAATTTCTGAGAGGCATGGTTTCCTTGCTAGCCCTTCCCTGGAAACAATCAAAGGCTTTGCCTTAGATCCAAGTGAAAATAAAGGCTTTCCAAGCTTAAATTGAATGAAATGCTTGTTCTTGCCCAATCAAGTGAAAAAATAGAAAGCAAGGTTATCAATAGTTGGGAAGAGGGAGCAAAGCCTAGGAGAGCATCCTCACCCAAATGTTTCTATAGTTTGCTTTGGACATTGCCTGAAGCTCCAAAATATAGAGGTATTCATGAATAATGGAATGGGAGCATGAGAAAGAACTTTATTTTTACTCTTATTCACCATAAGAAGTGAATGTTCCCAGAATACGGAAGAGTGAATGGCTCTCTTGATTTTAAATTCTGACTCAGTTATTAACTGATCCTGTCTCTGCAGCAATAAAGTAGACAGCTTTATTCATTCCTTCCTTTGATTGACCTAATCTAAATAAATTCTCCAAGTTTTGTGCATTGCTGTAAAACTTCCTTGTTCCTTCAAACATGGTGATGTCTTATTGGCATGTTGAATTACACGATGCCTAATGATTCTCTTGCTGGAGAATCTTAAGGTCAAGGGTGTTCTCTGGAAGAAAGTGAATTGAGGGCTCCACACATACTCCTGGTAATTCTCACATCCTAGAAAGAGCTGAGTGAACTCCACAAGGGAAGCTATGGATTTAACTCTCTGATTCTCCAGACCGAAAACCTCTGTGTGTTCATTCATTATAGAGTGAATAGACAAGCATGGCCTCCATATCCTCAAGGCTGAGCTGGGCTTGCATCCCCTGATTCACTGCTGGAATAATGGTATAATAATTCCTCCTGAGCATCATGTTGTTCCAAAAAGTACATTGTAAAAGCACTAAATATCTACTTGTAGCAAGATCAAAAATGGGAAGTCATTTGTTCACGGGAATATTTTTTATTTGTGGTTGGGGAATCGAGTCCAGTTCTGCTTCTCATTTTGTTTTCTTCTATAGCAGTTATGCAATATGTAAGATATGCTAATTTACAAATACATGTTTTCCCATCCTCACATGCACTCCTGCTAGAGAGCCCTATTTTTCCTCTAGAGAGCCATTTGTGAGTCATCTATACAGTTTTCCAGAGAATACCATCTTTACTCTTGCCTAACATGATTTGAGGCACAGAAATGTGTGTCTGATGTCTCCTAATTCTTTAGGAGAAACTGTCCTGAGGTGGTTGGTATGAGTTCATTGTTTTTTGGTTTTTTTTCCTGTACTAAGATATATGTGTGTTTTTTTATACCTCTTTTTTATGTAAATTATTTTCCATCTACTGCTTTCTCCACCTGTCTTTGAAAATACAGACTATGCTTACACTCCACTTACAGATTTCTGAATTTTTATATAGAGAAAGAGACTCATGCCCCAACTTCCATTCAGTTGGAACCACTCTAAGGGGAAGTTCCAGGAGAAGGAAGAACGTACAAGGTTTCTTCTTATTACCTTTCATTTTCTACCTTGCCCCACCATAGAAATACAAATATGACTATTGTATTTAGCAACTGCTTAAGTGCTATTTCAGTGGCCAATTTCTCTAAAGTATTCTGCTGCACTAATGATTTTAATTTTGCAATAGAATCTACCCCACTTTGACATCTTGATATTTTTTTAATCTAAATAATCTCAATAATATCTTGGACTATTCTCTTAAAATAAATCTGCATGTCCTCATTAACATAAATACCAAAAGACTGTATAAAAATGTCTTTAAGCAGTGTTATTATTACTAAGTCACTTTTACTGAGTGCAGGTAACATAATTTATCTATTATAGTGCAATAGTGAAAAAATATTAGTATCTTTAATCTAAATAGAACCAGTGGACTCCTGACATGTTCATTTTATATTAGCCATTAAGAAAAACAGAGAAAAATCAAATTAGAGCAATAATTAACTGTTCAAATATTAATAGTTTCTCTGGCTTCCCAAGCTAGTTTTTTCCCCAGTTATTGTACTACAGGAAGGCATTTATTTAGCCCTACGTCATTTAAGGTTTTCTCACTTTAGTGGAATAAGTTGTTCCTGGTCTTGTGGCAGATTGTGCACTGGACCTTGAGTCACAGAATGTCCATAGAAGCTTTGGCTCTGCCCAGTGCTGTTCTGTGTAGGTCCATTGACCTCCTCATCTATAAGACGGAAGTCATCCTCTTCCCAGGGAAACAACTTGTTCCAGTTTTCCCAGGACTTTCACTGGTTTTGACCCTGAAAGTCCCACTGGCAGGTCTGACTTCTGTCAGTTTCAAGCAAACCAGGTTGTGTGTTTATCTTCTTTAACTTTTGCCTTGCTTCACAGACTTGTGGTAGTCTCTATACATAGAAGCAATTAAAGATATATTTATAATAAATATTTTGATGAAATTCATGGGGGCTTTCAAGATCACCTTCTAACAGAAACAGATGTGTTTCTACAACATTATGTTATCTAAATAAAAATGCAAAAGATTGGACCCAGACAAGAAGCCAGGGTAGATAAAATAGTTTCAGCGATGGTCAGCGACAGGGGTGTGCTGCCTTCCATTGCTTCCCAAATGCGGCAGGTTCTCCCTGCTGTATTGGTGGAGGTTCCTCTGAGACAGCTACACCTGAGTTGCAATTTCTGGCCATCCATCATCAAGGTGCAAAACTTTGAGAAATTTACTTAAACTTTATAAATTGTAGTATATAATTTGTAAAATTCAGGGATTTTTAAAGATTATATAAGTCAATGTCTATTGAGTAAATGACACAGTGCTAACCTCAGAGATTACCTTTATCAAAAAGATGTCTATCTAGCTATCATTATAATTAGTAATTGGGAAAACAGAATCAGTGACCAACATTCATATGACTTGAGCATTGAAGCATTGAAACTTGACCAGTAGAAGTCAAGTCACAGAAACAAAAAAGGATAAATTTTGAAAATAGATGCATTTTATTTTTTCTTTAAATAATTTATTTTATTGTAATTTTTTCATTATCATTTATCCCCATATACCCTTTTACACCTCCATCCACTTCTCTCTCCCCTGCAATCACCACACTGTTGCCCGTGGGAAAAAAAAATAGAAAATAGGTACATTTTCAAAGCTAAATTAGGTAACATGTTGAAAGAAATGGTGTGAATACAATGAAAAACTAGATGCTAAAAATGAATCCAGGGATGCAGTTAAGAGATAGTTCAATAGCTCAGTTGCTGCATACCAAATGGGTTAATTGCTATCTCAGTTGAGTTCCACTGAACAGTCCTACATGTGTTTCTGGTCCCCGAAGGAACTTTGGAACTCTATGTCTATAAATACTTTCATCTGCCTTGTTTTACTTGATGTCAAACAAATCTGAGAGTTATGCATTAGTTTCAAGTGCAAAGTTGAGGCTGCCAGAGATTAATGACCCACCTAGGGAATTTAGCTTGCAAATGGTGAAGTCTAGATTGAAACCCAGGCTTTGTGACTCTATAACTAATGGCCACTATGTCATGGGGGGCCCTGAGTCGATTTGTTGCATATGTCCAGCTTCTCTGGCATACTAGCAATATACCCATGATGTGCAATATTTCAATAATAAATGGACTCCCTGTCTTGAAAGATAGAGTAACAGCTATTCCTAATTTTTCATTCTTAAGATAGCACCCTTTAAAGTTATTTCATTGCTAGTAAAAATCACAAAAATGAAAAAATAAATAAGGTTAACATTACAGAATCAAATTAATAATTTATACTAGACTGAAGGGTTCAACCAGCCACAGAATACTAGGACAATTAACATTTATATTTTGCTGACCATTATCAAAGATATACTATATGTTTGTTCAGTTGTCTTAGCTCTGAAGAAAACCTAATCTGGGAGTTTCAGATAAACTTAAAAAAATTAATATTATAGTGAACAAAGGCATTAAACTCCCAACAAGTTATTTCATAGGTATGAAATAGAACTGATGGCTATTCTATTTAGAGTGTATAGCAGTATACTTCCTATGCCCCAGAGAAGTCATGTCACTCAGGCCAGTAACAACCAGTGAGAGGACTAAAATCCTGGGCTTTTACTATTCATCTTGTGTTAGTTCCATGATTCCATTCCCTCCTACCAGATCCAATATTTCTGATCCTCCCATCTGAGGAAGTAGGAGCATCCGAGACTCATTTGACAACTTTATCTTTCACTCCCAAGAGTCACCATGTTCCTGTATTTGCAGTAAGTTCGTGGGCTCTCTAAGAGGTGTTGGTGGCACTCACAGCCACAGCCAGAGTGCTGACAGCAATGGGAGGTGGGCTTCTCAGCCTTAGTGGAGGAGTAAAGTCTTCATGAAGTGATCATTCTTTGTCTACCTTCTGATCTCTTTCAACAATATGATTTTGCATGCCTTCGTTAACAGCCTGGCCTTAACAAAAATCTAGCCAACATATTTTAAAAATAGTTGTTAAGTCCCTTTTGAAGAACTTGTCAGGCAAAGCATTATTTCTTAACAAGTTCCCTCTGGCTACATCCTTTGTTGCAAAACCAACTCTAGTTACTTGCTCTATTTACCCAAAATTACCCAATGATTTTGCCTGTGTAAAAGCATTATGAGTTCAATACTTGAATGTCTGGTGCATTTGCACTGCTTATTTTAAGATGTTATTTTGTAAAATGATTTTTTAAAAACTCTGAATAGAGGAAACACAGATTACACATCCAGCCTAATGGACAAAGTACTCAAAAGACTAAAGGGGCTAGGAAGGGAACAGGTGACTAAGGAGATTCAAGTAGGTTTTGAGATTGTCTTAGATTCCTAGGACTGATGTAACAAAGCACCAAATGCTAGGTGGCTTAAAATAACAGAAACATCATTATTTCACAGGTCTGGAGGCTATAAGTCCAAAATGATGGTTTCAGCAGGGCCATGGTCCCTCTGACAATTCAGAGGGAGGGGAGATCCTTTGCCTCTTTCAGTTCCTGGTGTTGGCTGACAGCCCTTGGTATTGGCTTGCAGATGCATCTCTCCTATCGCATGGCAGTCCTTTTCTGCGTCTTCACATTGTCTTCCCTCTTTACATGTCTGTTTCTGTGTTGAAAAGTCTCCTATTTGCATTTAACTTGATTATCTTTGTTAAGATCCCTTTTCCCAGACAAGGTCATATTTTAAGATACTGGGTTAGCACTTCAACATATATTGAAACTATAAGAAGAATAGATTGGAGAGTTTATAATATCTCTAAAAGGGTGACAGTGATTCAATGCTAGCCAATTGCTTTAATTTCAAACCTTATGTTTAAAGAGAAACTGGAAGTCTGAATATTTTCTGGAAAATATCTGCCAGTTCCTCACCTTATTTTGTTATAACTAAACCAAGCACACATGAAGGTCTGCCTGAGATTCTTCAAGCCCCCGGAATCTCTGATCGCCCGACTCTGTCAATTTCTGTGTGGGAATGTGGTCTCGATGGGCTGCATAACTCACCTGTGGCCAGACACCTGTTAGTGGGAGAGCCAAGCTCATAACATTCTGCTTTTAATTTTGTTTTCTTTGGACAAACCAGCAGTGTATCTAATCAAGTCCTACTTTTTAAATGATCAAACAATCTCCTTTCTTTAATCACTTACATCAAGTCCTATCTGTTTAGAGAACTCTTTAGAAGAACTCTTTCTTCAATTTTCCTAATTTTGACAGATGATATACAAAGTGAAAAGGGTCTATTTGAAATTATATATATTAAATGTATAGTTGTAATATGTATAAAATTGGAAAAAAGTTATTTAGCTTTCCAAATATGTGCCAATCCAATAAATAAAAATACGCTTTGTTTTTTTGCTATTTTTTCTCTGTCTTTTTAAACTTGGGCTGATACTGCCTATGAAATTTAAGCTGTACTTTATGTTAAAATTTTCTCTTCTATAAATATAATTTAACTGAAGAAGATGTAAGTATACGAGGTAATGTATAAAAGGCAAATAGTACCCAGAATATTCTGTGGCTACTGTGAAAAGAATTTGGGACTGATGGGGAAAGCTGTAAAACAGGCTATAATTCTCTTATAATCCCTCCCTTGAAAAAAGTTTTGGTCAAAAAAATTCAACACTTAGTAAGAAAATGTATAACCTAACTAGATGACAAGGTAGCCTACACACCTGAAATACAGGTGGATAAGGGCAAACCATTGACAGCTACAAAACTCCTGTGGTATTGGAGAAAGGAAAGGGTGACAACAGCATCTCAGCTAATTGCCCCGAGAATAGGAAAACCACTCGACATCAGCAAAGGCCCCTCCTTGAAGAGAAGACGGGCCAATCTGAGAAGAGCAGCTGAAACAGAAAGGGTGATTTGCAAGATGCATGTCTGAGTGAGTGCAAGGATCAGGATGGAGCAGTCTGGGCTATAAATTCTAAAATTTCAGCACATCAAAGTAGTTCTCGCTAGATTCAATCTGTTATCAGATTGCTGTGTATTTGCAGTAATTTTTCTGTGCACTAAAAGCCAGAGTTGAGGTCAGAGAGATAGTCAGGGGCCAGATAATGTAGGGCTTGGTAGCTCAGTTAAAGAGGATATCATTCCAAATGTGATGGGAAGACATCAGAGGATTTTAGGCAAGGAGTAACATATATAATAACATCATTCTTCCTCATGTGTGCTGTATGGATTATAGGGAAAACAAAGTAGGAAAAGGCTTATAAAGCAAATGACTAGGGAAGAGGCTAATGGCATCAACTTTTATCACTGGGACAGAGATGAAGGTGGCCTATTTTTAGGCATGTTTTGGTGGTTTAGAGGATAGAGCATGCAGATTGATTGGAAATGGAGTAGGAAAAGGATAAGATGAAAATTCTGACCTAAGTAACTAGATATAGTGCTGCTAATTAATAGAATGAGAAAGTCATAAGAGTAGGTTTTGGGAAGGTAAAAAATCAAGTGTTCTTGAAGTGCCTTGTTTAAGATGGATACAAATCTAAGGTTCAAGAAAGAGATCAAGACTTTATCTAAATTTCAGAGTCATCAACATATAGATGGGATAGATAAGTTGTTTTTATACAAAATAGAGACCTGGTTAAATAATGTTCTGGAGTCAGTTATTTTTTTAAGATTGTATTTACTTATTTTTAGAAAAGGGAAGGGAGGGAGAGAGAGAGGGAAACATCAATGTGTGGTTGCCTCTTGCATGACCCCTACTGGGGACCTGGCCAGCAACTCAGACATGTGCCCTGACTGGGAATGGAACTGGTGACCCTTTGGTTCACAGACTGGTGCTCAATCCACTGAGACACACCAGCCAGGGTCGAGTTAGTTTTTTAATACATAATCTATTTGGAAAACTTTCTATTAAAATATCTTTATTATACATCATTTATTTGATGACACAGTGATTTCCATTGTATCTACTGATGGGTATTTTTCTGACTTCAGTGGCCATGTTGGTTCATTTATCTGTGCACACATGTGGGTATTTATAAGAGAAATTCCTAGAAGTGGGACTGCTGCATTCAAGCATATGTGCATTTAAAATATTGATAGATATTGCCAAGTACTCCCAATGACAACATAGAAGAATGTCTGTTTCCTCAAACCCTCGCCAGATTGCATAATCTTTGCCAATCTGATGGGTTAAAAAAAGAACTATTTTTTGTTGTTTAATTTGCATTTCACAGTAAAATTAGTGACATTGAACATCTTCCCATGTGGTTTTAAGCTACTTGAATCTCTTTCTGTGAACTGATCTACCTGTCTTATCTTTGTTTATTTTCCCTTTGAGCTGTTTTATTTTTTCTGGCATAGTTTCCTTTATCTGTTGTATACAGTATAAATATTTTCCAGCTTTTTACTTGTCTTTGAACTTTGGCATTTTTTGGCAGCAGTATTTTTGTAACATGTTTGTTTTTCAATAGAAGTTTATAAGTTGAGTAATCATAGTCATATATTCATAATGACAACACTAGAGATGAAGTTATGAAAGTGGTAGGAGTTAATATATTACAATTCTCATTCTGCTGCAGATTTTCTGGGCACCATGGGGACAATCATTCAACCTTATGCCTTAGTTTCCTCCTTGTAAAGTAGAAATCAGAATCTCTGCCTTAACTTCAAGAATTTACTTTGGAAGAAATCGATGAATAAATATAATCACTCTCTTTTGGGCTTTAACTACTCTCAACATAAGAATTTATTCATGCAAGGTAGATTCAACAACATATTAAATATACAACATTTCAAAGATACTAAGAATTTCCAAAATGTCATGTGATCTCCAAAGTTCTTTCTTTTCCTAGCCCTTTTCCTTTTTTATCTTCTTTCTTCTCTTTCTTCTTTTTGTCCTCCTTTCTTTCTTTCTTCTATCTTTTTTTTAATGTATATGTAACAATAGTTCTGGTTGCATTGTTCAGGAGACAACTGCAGTGCACACCACTCTGGATAAATTTTGTAAAACTATGAAGAAAAAAATGCCTAGTGATCACCAAAGATCTGTCCTCTTTTATCTTTTTCATCTGACACCTGCTTGATAGGTAACTGTGCCAATCAATTAAGCTATCTAACTTGGAGTCACCAACACAAATTAGTAGAAAAAAGGATATGTTCCTAACTCCCTGTGAAGTGGTCAAACCATGTAGTGGAAAGAATGCTTACCTGACAGTTGGCAGATCTGAGAGCCAGGTCAGACAATCTTACTAATTGGCTTTACAGTAGTGAGTGATGACTGTGTTATTTTACAAAATAAAAGTTATAGCACTTACTTGTTTCAAAACTTAATAAGTAAAAATGTGGTTGTTTCAAAGAACATAACATTAATAAATGAATAACTATAAAATTGGAGTTGTGAATGGCAGAATCAGTCACAGCCTCATCATCTGTGAAAACAAAATATGGCAACACCACCAAGTTTTGCACAGTTCTTAAAAGCATCTTTATGAAACACAGTTTGAAGAACTTTCATCTGAATTATCTTTTCTTAATTTCTGCTAAAACATTAAGTTCTGGGTTTAGTTGCTACAAATAACTGTATGAAGGAAGGAAAGAAAAGGGGGAGGAAGGAAACAAGGAAGGGAGGATGGGAGGAAGGAAGGGAGGGAGGGAGGAAAGAAGGAAGGAAGGAAGGAAGGAAGGAAGGAAGGAAGGGAGGGAGAAAATGAACAGAAAGATTTCACAGCCTAGTCCCTACCCTAAAGGAACAAGAAAATATTATCAAAAATGTTCTCTCTTACCTCATACCAGATAATGTATTCATACAATGCTCACAGTAAACAATTACATCCAAACATCACAACAGGGGAAGAGAAATGTCAGCCAGATTCCAGGCACTTATTTTGAAGTTTCTTGTTATTTGACTCCACAACCCAAAATTCTGTAGAAAATAAGCCTTACTAAAAAAAGTAAGAAATGACTGATTTCTCTAACAATTTCTCTACCCTTTCTCTTTTATTTTATTTTAATTTATTTTTTAGAGAGAGGAGAAGAGAGGGAGAAGGATAGGGAGAAAAACATCAATGTGAGAGAGAAAAATATCAATCAGTTTCCTCTCAAAGGTGTCCTGACTGGGGACCAAACTCACAACCCAGGAATGTACCCTGACCCAGAATTGAACCAGCAACTTTTGCTTTGTAGGTCAATGCCCAACTAGCTGAGCCACACTGGTCAGGGCTTCCTATATTTTTTAACCATCTTTTAGCACCCATGATTGTTAGGATTGCATGGTTTCAACACAATTGTAGGATGATACTTCAGGACCTCAATTCATAAGTCTGATTATCTGCTGAATTTTGCCAAGAATTACACTAGGTATTTACAGTGAACATTGATATTTTACATTCATTCGTTCATTCATTGTCTACCTATAATATGTCAACTCCTATGCTGTCCATGGAGATATGAAAATGAATAAGGCATGATTCCTTCTCCAAATGAAGGTCCTCTTAATAAAAAGAGATAGGTAAATATGTAATTTTTTCACACTTGAGGTGATCAGTCTAATATGTTGGCTGTTGGTGAATTGATCCTTGTTTTTGCCTATTTCAAGAATCAATGTCAATAGGAGTCTTAAGCTTTTCACATCTTTTTCGGGCATGTGAGGGGGGCAGAGCATAAAAGAAACATTTTGCTGATAATGCATAGATGCTTCCTGCCAAACAAAAAAAAAGGATCTTGTATGAGCAAATGTCTAGGAAAGATGGAGGTGGGGATAACATGATGACTAGTAATAGAAACAGGTGTCATTAAACTTGGCATTATTAACACTTTTGGCTATAGGTTTGAAAGCACCTGAAGCTAAGAGTAAGTGTGAGGACCCAGAAAAGGGGGCATTTACGTGAATGCCCTGTTCACTGTTTGGCTAGTCTAACGTGTCCACTTCCAAAGACCTATTCATTATAGAGGTGAGCAACAGGTGCTTCACGCTCTTTAGAACCCTCTTCTTTCCCAGACGACTCCCTGTTGGTGAAGCAACAGTTTATTCCTCCTGTCTTTGTCCTTGACTCATTTCCTGCCCATAAGTACATTGGTGTCTTTATTGACTTGGCTCTGAAATGTGGCCTCTTGAGTCGTCACTCTTCCAAGGACTTGGCTCATAGTCCTCCTATTTGATCCTCCCATTTAGAAATCTCACATGTAAAATACCCTGACGTAAGGTGTCTCTCAGAGTCGGGCAGGTGTGCTTGGGCCTCTTCAAAATAAAGTATATTTTGATTTCCAAGGGCAGTGTGCATAGTGCCCAATGAGTAATATTTTAAACTATTTACAAAAGCACACCAGATGACCTCATGATGATGTTTCTTCCCTCTCTTGAAACAATTCACAGACTTGAAAATGTAGAAGCAATTGTCCTTTGTGTTTTTTCTGTATTTTTGTGTGTTAAGCGAAGCATATCAGAAAAAGTGGATATGGACAAAATCTTGCCTTTTTATCTTGTCAACCCCTCAACTCTGTTGGTTGACATAATCGCAAATGGATCTCAAATAACCTTCTTGTAGCCTCCGTGTCTTATTTCCCAGGGAGCCTGTGAATGTAGCAATTCCAAACAAGTCAAAGTCAAACTACAAGATTCTAGATATCCTTTACTCTGCTTTCTTTATGTGAATACCATCTCCTATGCAATTAGCATGCTTTTTGAAATCTAGTCATACCTATCTACATGCCTATTCTCTATTTTTTCTTTTCCCTTTAACCAAGAACATGTCTTATTTTATAGGTAGACTTACTTTTTGCTTTTATTAAATCGAATGCTGATAATTCCCTTTGAAAGTGTCATTTTAAAATTATTAGAATATTAAGGAAATACGTTAAGAAACTACAACCTGTCTTTAAACTGGTGTACTTGTGCTTATATTTATGCAGGTAACATTTCTCCTGTTAAAAATGAGAGAACTTCAAGCCCTGGCTGGTGTAGCTCAGTGGATTGAGCGCGGGCTGGGAACCAGAGTGTCCCAGTTCAATTCCCCGTCAGGGCACATGCCTGGGTTGCAGGCCGGGTCCCCAGTGAGGGCCATGTGAGAGGCAACCATACATTGCTGTTTCTCTCCCTCTCTTTCTCCCTCCCTTCCCGTCTCTCTAAAATAAATAAATAAAATCTTTAAAAAAAAATTAGAGAACTTCATTGGTGAAAGATCATCTTTTGCATACTATTTTCTTTCATATTTATCATTTTCCATTTTTATTATAGAAGCAGCATGTCTACAGATACGAGTTTGTCAAAAAGGCTATAAGTGAATTACTCAACTCCAAAACCTTAATATAACATCTCAAACTCATATTTTAAAGCATCTGCTTAAAACTTATAAGTATAAAGGGCATGTTGTTTTATCTTGCCTTTTCCCCTCTTAATATATATCCTGAACATTTCTCCATACTATAAGGTAATTATCATAAACATTGGGTTTTGCATTTTTATACCTCTTTTATAATTATAAATAGTCATAAGGTTTACTTCAAACATTGATCCCTGTGGCTTATCCATGCATTGAAATATTAAGAGATGTAATTATTCGAAACTACTAGACTAAATTGTTTAGCATGAATGAAATAAAATACCATTGCTTGCAATCTGGCCTTAATTTGGTGATTTGTATCTCTTTCTCTCTATCTACCATGTAATGAGAAGCTTTTAATAAAGTTGGCAACAGAAACAGAGACACAAGTCTGTGACTGGTAATGCGGTCTGATGACTATCCAGACTAAGAGCTTGGTATTTGGAAACTGGCCTCCCTTGAGGTTTGTTCCAATTTTATTAGAAGCTGCTCAGCGAAGGCTTAATGCAGGCAGGCAGGTCCAGTGGCAAGATGAATGACAGGCAATCTGAGGGCTGCACTGGGAGAGACCTGTGGCAGCCCGATGTTAACACGATGGCCTTGTGTTTATTAGAATAAAGAACCGCCAGCAAGGTACGGCCAACCCATCAGTCATATGTATATGTGGGTTTATGTATAACTTATAGGCATATTTCTCCTTACCCCCGGGACTCTGTCTATTCAGAGCTTCTGTTATTTAAATTGAGATGGTTTACTAGGTACAAATTGCTAATTTATTTGTTTGCAATATTTAAGTCCAAAGTACATAGAGGAAAATACAGTCATGTGCACAATGGCATGTCAGTCAATAACCCACCGTATCTATGAGGATGATCCCATAAGATTATAACTGAGTTGAAAAATTTCTATTGACTACTGATGTCACATGCATCCTAACAGCTATAGTGCAACACACTGCTCATGTGTTCATGGCGATGCTGGCATGAATTAACCCACTGAGCTGCCAATCATAAAAGTATAGCAATGCAATTATGTACACTCTGTAATACTGGATAATAATAATAAATGACTATGCTATGGGTTGATCTATTTACTATACCATACTTTTTATCATTATTTTAGAATGTACTCTTTCTATTTATAAAAAAATGTTTGCCGGCAACAGCAAGCTGTGTTACACCAGCAGCAGCCTCATCCATCTCGTGTTTACAGTGTCTCTTGATTACATCATTTTCTCTTGTGCTTGATTTGATCTGTGTGTATATTTGTTGTTTTGTGCAATAACATGCTGTACAGGCTTGTAACTCAGAAGCAACAGGCAACACCATATAGCTAAAGGGTATAGTAGGCTAGACTATCTAGGTGTGTGTAAGTGCACTCTCTCATGATCACACAATGACACAATCACCTAACACACATTTACCAGAACACATCCCCATTGTTAAGCAGAGTATGGCTGTAGTTCAAAGAACAATTTAGAATAAACCTCTACTGTTCCTCAAAGAATATGTAAAACTACTATCTGATTATGGAAAAAAAACTAAAAAGAAGAGGGAAAATTGCCTGACTCCCATGTTAAATGTGTATACATATAAATAAAAGGCATGTTTATATCAGGATCACAAATATCCAGTCAAATAGCTAGTTTTCTTAGGGCTACTAGAGCTTCAAAAACACCATAGATGAGCAGAAGAGAGCTGAGCTTATTGACCAGCAAATATGCCACTGCCTAACATGTGCCGGATTGAAACGTGGCCAAGCTAAGCTATGCAAAGTCATCTCCTCAATAATCAAGGCCTTTTCCAGAAATCTAATTCCATTTGATGAATATATTGGGTCAAGGAAGGGTTGCATTAAAATTCAGAAGATATTTGCATTGTAGGTGCATTTTTTAATTATGTTGAGTCCTCTTACCTTGTCAGACAAAACATTAGACTAGATTTAAGTCCTACAAGGAAGGGGAAGCCATGTCGGGAGACTTTCAAATGTGAAAAAATCTCTGGAGAGTCTGAAACTCTATTATGTTTCTCTTTGAAACTCACTTATCACCAACACACTTATTTGCATGTCTTACCAAGGTAAGAGGTTGTCCAAGTAGAGTGTAGAAGGAAAACAAGATGATGCATAAAAGGATTTGGTTAGAAATTAAATTGACATATGGCAATGGATTTTCTTCCTGCACTATGTCAAGAAACGAGCCATGTGGCTGAGGATTCACTTCAGTGAGAAGAAGCCAATATGGCCACTGGAAACATTTATGTTCCAAAGGCCAACAGCTTTATTCTAGCTAAAAAATGTACTACCTGTACAACCTGCTTCAGAGCCTCTGAATGTCAATTTTATTAATTGGAACTTATCTTCTATTTAATCAATCAGAAATACTTATTGGGCACCTCCTTAATACCAGGCATTATTCCAGCTAGCATAAATTCAGCAAGGAAAGAGCTCTGCCCCCCACAGACTTTATCATCTAACACTTTTAGGATTATTAAGCTGAATAAGTGAGAGCACGTATTTAAATCTTCTAGCATAGTGCTTGGTACAAAGTAAGTACTCAATAAATGTTCATTTTTCTCCTATTTATCCAATATACTACTTTGTGAAAATTCACGCATAAGAATAGTAAGCCAACCTAGTGGGACTTTGGCAGGTGTTGATTCAATCTTTCTCTGACAAACGTAGACTTATTAAACGGCAGACAAGCTTAGTCATTTGGTTTCCAATATAACATTCTCTACTTATTGATCACAAACTCAAATCCCTGTAGAGGCCAGGCAAAGAGTGACTCCAGATGCAGTAAAATGTTTAAAACAGGCTGTGTGGTAGGGGTTGTACAGCCAGCAGGATTCAGTTTAAGTCGATAGGGACTTTTAGCCAATTGTTGCTATGTGGATAAATGAGTCCAGTATTGCCATATCTCCTAATTTTGAAAGCAGAGTAGGAAATCCGGTTTATTATGTAAAATTTCCAGATTGGATAGCATAGGCAACTGATTAATACACACACACACACAAACATTCATGGAGTATAGCAATTCTGTGCACACCTATTAAAATAAATTGATGGACCACATGTTTGTAACCTCTGCTCTAATATGTATTTTGCTCCTATATTTACCTACAGAATTGATAAGTATTAAACCCAGATTATATGAGATCATCACCTTTCCTCTGAGTCCTTCAGAGTTTCTTCACTTTCTACATTAGCTGATGTGCACATCTGGTGGACATCACAATCACTTCTGGAACTTCTTCCCCCCACCTACTAATTAGAATCTCTCGAAATGTAGCAAAATAATCTCTACTGTTAAAATACTTTTCCAGATGATTCTGATGATGAGTCAGGCATGGGGACTTTGGATGTACAGAATGCAGGATGATTCTTTTAGCATGCAAAGTCCTTCAGAAACTTATCTCTTATATTTCATAGCTTAATACTCTGTCACCCTCCCTTTCCAGCCATGAAGGTATCATCACTTTCATGCTTGATGCACCTTCCTGTTGAGCCTACATTATCACACTTCTCCTTTTTCTTACAGGAAACCTTTATTCATATTTCAAGCACGAGTTCCAGTTTTGCATCCTCTCCAATGCCTCTGTGTTCTGCTAGGACAACTTGGGTGCTTCTTGTGCACTTCCAAAACACTTTGGGCTTACCTGAATTAATGATTCTTGTCATGATGTATTTTCTCTGTTTGTTCCCATATGTGGCTTCTCACTACATGTTGTCTTATTCAGCTTGAGCTGTTATAACAAATACCATAGACTGGGAGCTTTGCAAAGATAAATTTATCACAGTTATGGAGGCTGGGGAGTCCAAGATCAAGGGTGCCAACAGATTCAGTGTCTATTGATGTCTGGCTTTCTGGTTTGTATGTGGTCATTTTCTTATTGTATCCTCATGTTTTCCATATGTCTGTATTCACAAAACATTAATTCCATTCATGAGAGCTCAATCCTCACGATCTGCTTTCTTTCCACAGGCCCCATGTCTCAATGCCATCACGTTAGGGATTAGAGCTTCAGCATATGAATTGGGGCGCAGGCATTCAGTGTTCAGTGCATTCAGTGCATGGCAGGTTTCTAGTCATTACTTGATGAAAAAATGCAAATGTTAATCTGAATATAGATGTGCAAGCATAATAAATTTTGTGTGCTCATCACTAAGTTCTCATTTACCCACCTGTAGGAGGATGTTCCATTAAGGAAAAAAAAAAGCATGAATCAGAACTGATCCATTAGGTACTTAATGTGCAGGGATTGCATTTTTGAATTTTGAATTTGCACATTAATATTTGAATTAAAACCAAAACAAAGAATTTATTTTACAAATAATTTTTTAAAAGTTCTGCTATCCCTTAGAAAGACATGATTTTGGAAATGCTACAAATTACAAAGTGCCCATGGTAATGCTATAATTTTTTTTTTAAATGTCTACCTCTTTGTCAAATTTCTGTTCCCAGTGGAAGTTCCCCCTGCTTAAGAGCTAGAAATCTCTATGGAGGCAAGGGCTAGCCAGGGGCAGGGAGGTGTGCAGAGAATCCTGTGCAGCAAGACCGATAGCAGGAGACATTAACAGTCTGTAACAGTAGCCCGGTGCTCAGACAGTTTTATTGATGTGTCATCAGGCTGAGAAGAGAAGGCACCACAGCAGGGTGACAAGGACTTGTTCTCTGTGTCCATCGATCTGCAGGCTCCCATAGAAAACTCCACATATGTCTGAACGTCTTGAGTGGTTTTATTGATGCAGCATCTGCCAGCTGAGCGGAGAATTGGAGTCACTGCATTTATCTTTCATGTTGTCTCGGCCTTGTCATTTTAGAATTTAATATATACATAGATGATGCAGGAAAGGAGAGATATCGAATATCTTGCCGTATCACTTTGGGTGGGTGGCTATGGAATATGATAAAATCCCAGACAGTCCAAGCAGTATTAAATCTGCCCAAAGGATAATGGCAAAGTATATTGTATGTGGCTGCTATCATGAAATTTCTTCAGTCCTTTGTTACTGAAATCCTCTATTGCAGCAGGTGATGATTCTTGACCCGGAGAACCGGTCAATGGAGCAAAACTGTCATTTGGGAAGAAGATACAGAAAGCTGATAAAAGTTTAAGCCATGTCCGGTTTGTGAGCAGGAGCATTCACGGGGCAGACTGAATGAGGGCATGTCAGTGGATCATAAAGTCATAGGCCTGAGACAAACTTTAAAAGGTTATGCAGTCCATTTTCCTATCTCTAAGCTGGAGGATCCTTACATTGTATAGAGAAAAATTTAGTTTTCAATTCCTTTTCTGTAGTGTATTTGACCACTAATTTATCGGTTATTTCATACTATATGCTCACATATGATGATACTAGGAAGAATGTTCTAAAAACATTATCGCAGTTTAATAGGAAAAAAGAAAGTCTTTACTCAGGGTATTTGGGGAGCTCAGAAGAACACCAACCCAAGCCTGATTTGGAGTTAGTGGAAGTGTGGGAGACCTTAGTGAAGGCTTCTTGGAGGTTAATAACTGCAAGTTTGTATATAATATACTCTGTGTTTCACAACGAATGTATTTTAGTAAATCTTTGAAACCATTGATCACAGTAGAATAGCTCTTCATATTTTCATTTCATTGTTTTCTTAAACCTCAGATACACACATCATTCCTTGCCCTCTCTTAGGAAACTTACGCCCTTATAGTTTACAGGGGAAAAACAACAACAACAAAAAAAAATTCTTTGTCTTTCGCCCATCTCTAGATATAAGTCAAACTACAATCTTCCTTTCATGACTAAGTTATCTGCAATGATTATATACATTCCCATCACTCTGAGCCTGTCGATATCTGGCTTCTGTCCCACTGCTTCTCTGAAATAGCTCAAACAAAGATTGCGTAGGGACTCCAAGGAGCTTTGAGTCCTTATCTAATCTTACCTGTTCACAGCCTATGGGATCCTTGACTACTCTCTACCTTAGGAGACCTTCTATTCCCGTGGCTCCTGAAGCATCTCTCTCCTCATTCTACCACTGCTGTGCCCTTCACTGTGTTTTGTAGTTTTCCTTCTCTTCACCTGCCTTACAAGTGATGGGGATGCCTGCAGTTTTATTTTTATCCTTGCTTCTTATCTCTCTTTTTTCCTCCCACAGTATAGTGTTCTGGGTCTTCAGCTATCCTTAATATTCTGGTAATTCATAAATCTCTGTCTCCAGCACATTTATCTTCATAGAGCTAAGGGTTTGCACCAACTGTATGTGGCATAGCTTCACGTGTATATATTTCGAACCTTTACAACTCACCCTCCTGGCCAACCCCTTCTCCTGTTTCCTGTCCATCCATGGAATGACATGCCCACTGTTTGTCAGACTTCACTGTTTTCTCTCATTCATAACCCCATCACATTTCTATTGATTTTACCTCTTTGATGGTCACCCACAGCTGAACAGTATCCATGACTATTTTGAAAGGCCTGACAAGTTTTTTAAAAGATCCTGTGTAATCTGCAAATAGAATCACAAAGAACTGCTAGGCTAGAGCCAAGCCTGGTGCAAGGGTGAAGATGTTAGGGACCATTTTCATCAAATGTGTGGAATAAGTAATCTAACCCAGCCTCATAACTTATTATTTCTCTTTCTGTACCCATGCATGTTTATGATGCCAACTGGCCACAAGAAAACAAATTTTACTGGTCTCCCCAAAATATTTTATTTTGTTGTAACAATCAGCATTGTCTGCATTTTTAAAAAGAATTTTTCAGACTCATGCTTTGGCTGGTGTGGCGCAGTGGATTGAGCACTGGCCTTCAAACTTAAGGATTGCCAATTCAGTTCCCAATCAGGGCACATGCCTGGGTTGCAATCCAGGTCCTTAGTGTTCGGTGCATGAGAGGCACCTACACATTGATGTTTCTCTCCCTCTCTTCCTCCCTTCCCCTCTCTCTAGAAAAAAAAATAAATGAAAACTTAAAAAAAACAATTTTTCAGAGTCATAACTACAGAGAAAATTATTTCTGACTTCCAGTCAAGATGGAGGCATAGGTAAATACAGCTTGCCTCCTTGCACAATCACAGCAAAAATTACAACTAAATTACAAAACTATTACCCAGAATCATCAGAAAATTGAGCTGTATGGAAGTCAAAAACCAAGGAATTAAAGACGTCACATTCATTCAGACAGGTAGAAGGGACAGAGAGGCAGAGATGCGAAATGGGCAGTCCCGAACTGATAAAAATTGGTGAGTTTTTGTGTAGCCATATTAATATTGAAGATGGAAGACAATAAACAACATGTTTGGCATATTATGCTTTATTATTTCAAGAAAGATAAAAATACTACTGAAACATAACGAAAGATTTGTGCAGTATATGGAAAAGTGCTGTGACTCAGAGAATGTGCCAAAAGTGGTTTACAAAGTTTTGTGCTGCAGATTTCTCACTGGATGATGCTCTGCAGTTGGGTAAACCAATTGAAGTTGAGAGCGATCAGATAGAGACACTATTTGAGAATATTCAGTGTTAAACCACACAGGAGATAGCCAACATACTCAAAATATCCAAATCAATAAAGCTATTGGTAAAAATGAAAAAAAATGTGTCTTTTATTTTATGGGAAAAAAAGTATGAACTTTTTTGCCAACCCAATATTTCATAGGACAAGTAATCTAGACTGTGTGGGGATTCCCTCTGAGTTGACCTAGCTCCTTGGAGACAGAGACCTAAAACCCAAACCTGACAAGACAGTGTGGATGCATTTCAGACTTCTTGGCACCAATTGCACAATTGCATCTGGCTACTCCATGTTCTAGTCTACCTGCTTGTACAACTTTGGCAATCAAGAGAAAAAAATGATCAATATTAAGCGCATGCTGTAAGTTGTATTTCTAGAGTGTTTCTGAATGATGTTAGAATGGCATCAGAGAAGGTTCCCAGATCACAAGTATGTTCTATGACAGTCCTTTCTGAACTTCATCACTGCTCATTTGCGGTGGATGTGTTGGTAAAGACATATTTTCTGGCTGAGATAAGTTCCTGGTTTTACTGGCTATGTTTGGGAAATTGGGGTGGAGGGAAAGGGAAAAGGGCACGGTGCTTAAAATTTGAAGTTTGTTGGGGAAGAATGGCTGGTGAAGTTGTGTAATGAAGAGAAAAGCAATAGAGAGAGAAGAGTTAGAGAGAAAGTGAAGGAAATTTGGTGCAATTCCAAGTTGGGGTGAAAGGTTCAATATTTTGGCCTCTAAAGATTACTTTGTGTAATTATTAGGTGGAAAATTTATTTGTTATGAAATGTAATTATTGCTTCCTAAGGGATGAGGATTTGGAGTGCAGATGGAGAGGAAAAGCACCTCAATTTGGAGGAAACATTGACAGCAGGGGAAATTATATAATATACGTACATTGCCAGAGTTTGCAACTATGGGTAGAATCAATGCCCAAGTCTAAACGGTTGACCTCCAGACCAGGAATTCTGAAAGGCTCTCCCTCATCCCATGTTAATTACAGATTAACATATCCCTAGCAGAGGGAAGCTCCCACTTTTTCAACCTTCCCCACTACTACAATGCAGCCAATGTGTTTATGCTTCTGGGTAGAGTGTTGCCAACTCTCTACCAGGGGAGTGGCTGGATTGCCAATTGGCTAGCAATGTCACATTGCACCTCAATGGTAGTTAATAAAAATGCTGAGTGGGGAGCACTTTCTTTGCAGTGGAGTAATGTTCCATGCTGTGTTTGTGAACTTCATGGAAGAAGAACCTTACCTGGACATTGCTAAGGTTTCATAATTCTGAAATGCAGTAATTATGACAAAGTGTGTGGATGGCAAATCAATAATTTTCTAGAAAAGCTGAGTAACACTCCACTACACATTGAACTTTTTAAAAAACAATTACTTTCCAATGGTTTAGAAGGAAAGGAGCCAAAAGCAATAGTTATATACTCCATCCAGATCCTGTTATCTGCCACAGGGGACACTAATAGCTTTTATAAATGCTGAGGGCCAGTGTTTCCTACTATTAGGATCACTTTGAGCTCCATTCTCCAGCTTGTGCACAGACTTTCTGCCCTATCGTTCTCAATTGTCGCTCATCTGATGCTTTTACATTGTCTCACTGCTGCTCCCTAGGCTTCTAATGTCAGATTCTTGACTTGGGATTCACAGTTAAATGAACCAAAATATAGAGTCATTACTTTCTGCCTTTTTATCTCCAGTGGCTTGTGTAACACTGTTTTTTTTTGGTTTGATATTTACAATAGAAATATTAGATGTCAACAAGGAAAAAAGATATGAATAATGTTGTGAAGATCTCTGAAGGGGAAAAAACATTCAAACCTGAAATTTTCAACTGTGATTCCCATTGTCCAAAACAAGGGAACAAAGCAATCAATGGAAAATCTAATACATTTTCATTCTTCAGCCTTTTCATTAAGAAGGGTTCGGTATTTCTTGAATTACTTTTTGTCATAAGCAGATGACTTCGATGGGTGCTTTAAAATTTTCACAAAGTACACAACTCATGTGAAACTTGTATTAATCCCCAAATTATTATGCATAGATTATGTGTAATCTATGGCCAGGGTCACATGTAAGAACTGATAGGGACACCGGATATCATCTAACTCAAGTTTTCTATTTGATAACTCAGCAAGCTTAAAACCAGAAAGAAATTATGCATGCCTAGTGTTTCCAAGTAAAATGTAGGCAAAGCAGGGGGTGCTTACTTCCAAAGCCAGCATTTTTCCCAACAGTCTAGTTAAAGGTGGTACTGCAAATACCACTGCACCCTCCAAACTCATACACAAAAATCATAACTTGGACTCAGAAATACTTAGTTGGCTAAAATTATTTTATTTTTGTTTGGGTTGCCAGAGTTCTCTAGTAAGTGTGTAGGATATCATTCCAGCTTTCAATGTGGACAGTTTGTGAGCAATCAGAGCAGGGAATTGTGGTTTGCAGGAGCCGCCCCGGCTCCCCTGAGAAGCTATGGTAACGCACTCACATTCTCGTTTTCTTCTCCGTGGCTCCTACATCGGCAGGTGAGGGGAAAATGGTGTCCATAGGAAGTCTGCATTTTAGGAAGACATTTGATGAAAAATCTCGCAATATCCTTATGAATAAGATAGAACTATAAATGATAGATGAGAGTATTAATTAGTAGCTGCATAGTATATTTTAAAGTTAATGTTATAACAGTTTTACTCTTCTTAAGGCATGTCTTAAAGAAGAGGAATTAGCTTTCTTTTGTATGATTTCAGAGTATGGTACCAGAACCAATGAGTCAAAGTCAAAGATATAATTTGATTGGTTACAAAATATAATAAAATTTGCCCTAGGTGGTGTGGCTCAGTGGATTGAGTGCTGGCCTGCAAACCAAAGGGTCATTGGTTCAATTCCCAGCCAGGGCACATGCCTGGGTCATGGGCGGGGTCCTCATTGCGGGGTGCGCAAGAGGCAACCACACATTGATGTTTCTCTCCCACTCTTCCTCTCCCCCTTCCCCTCTCTCTAAAAATAAGTAAATAAAATCTTTAAAAAATATACTAACATTTCATAACATAACATTCTGGTGAATTATCTGTCACCAGAAGTATGCAGTCAAAGAGATAAAAACCAAAAGAAAAAAAAAGAGATATAGATCTATATATGACAGAAGTTAGAATAATCTAGTACAAGAATTTTCAGAACATTTTCTGTCAAGACTTCTTACAACTCTTTTTTTTTTAAGATTTTATTTATTTATTTATTTTTAGAGAGAAGGGAAGGGAGGGAGACAGAGAGGGAAAGATACAGCAATGTATGTTTGCCTCTCACATGGTCCTCGGCTTGCAACCCAGGCATGTGCCCTGACTGGGAATCGAACCAGGACCCTCTGGTTCCCAGCCCGTGCTCAATCCACTGAGCTACACCAGCCAGGGCTTACAATTCTTTAAAATTACTGAAGATCTAAAGAAAGCTTTTGCTTATGTGCATTATATCTATCAATAAAATGCAACTTAGGAAATTTTAAATTATTAATTTTAAATTAATAATAGTATACTTATATGTTAACTAGCTTTATGAAAATATGTATTTTTTGTTAAAACATAGTGAGCAGAGTGGCATTATTTCATGTTTTTCTGGTTTAATAGAAGACAGTGGATTCTCATGTCTGCTTCTTTTTCAGTCTGTTGAGACATATGGTTTTCTTTGAGGCTAAAAAAATGAACACTGCACACAGATTTGTAGTTTGAAAGGTGGTAGTGATGGTGATGGTGGTATTTTAATTGTTTTTTTCCGATGATTGTGAATATGTGAACAATCAACGAAGTTCCTTAAAGGGTAACTGCACTGTGGAGTTTGAAACCATAGCAACTGAGCTTTTCTTATCTGTTACGTTACAAGGCATTGATTGGTCTAGCTTGCACTTTGATCTTTTACCCATGCATGATTCTGTAACCTCCTGGGTTGATGTCACTTGGAAAATATAGTTTGACTGAGTTATACAGATCCTCTAAATATTGACAAATTTTATTATACAATATCAAAAACATTTTAATATCATCTATCTAACCAGAAAATTATTTAAGCATTGGAAGCTGTCAAGCGCAGTGATGGACAGTCTTTCAAAATTCTGATATTGGCCTAAAAATTCAAATTATTGACTCACAAATAGTTCCAGACATTGTTGTTTTGGTTGATGTTGTTAGATGAGGCAGGCTCACTTTGTTAATTTTGGAGAAAGTGCTTTGTTAAGTAGCCACATCTGACAAACTGTAGTTTGTCAGTTGTTTTGTCAGATGAAAATGGGTGCTATGAAAAAGCATCTAGTTCAGCTCACGATTGTGCAAGTGTATTTGCTCGAGACAATGTACTTCACGTAAAAGAAACACTCTCTTTGTATTTCACATTTTTACCACACAGAATACTTAAAATGTGTTAATCAAAAGTCAAGATTAAATAAAATTAATAATATTTGCTGTTTCATTAAGGAGGATCTTAAGTGAAATGGACATTGTTTTGCGACTGGTATGTGAGTTTCAAATACGGTGAGCACGAATTTAGTGTATTGCTGAAGCCTTGGTTTCTGCGAAGCATCATCATTCTTACCCACACTTGCTTTTTCACCATCAGTGAAAATGCCAACCCAGTGAAAAAAAGCAAATAATGGCTTCCTATCCTTATAAATATTCCTTTGACCTTGTGAAATCCTGAGATGGTCTAAGACACCCCCGGTATTCTACAAACCACATCCGAGAACCACTCATCTAGTGATTAATGGCACAGAGTCCAGATTAGGCTACTTTGTTTTGAATTTTGGATCCGCTATTTATAAGTCATCTGACCTTGGGCAACATACACATTTCTGGGCCTGTTTCCTCATCTGTAGAGTAAGGACAGTCTTAATAACTGTCACACAGGGTAGTGTGAGCAGTTAAGGAGAAAAAGTTATAACCCAAGCAGCACGTCACTTGACTATACTTGATATATTTTGACATATGTCATGGCTATAGTGATAATGACCCAGTTGTTTCATTGTAAAAGAGAGTTAGGTTGTGTGGTTTTGACTCGTTAGAAGACAGAATAAATTATCTTTAAAATATTCAGTGCTGAGATTCTATGATTATGTTTGACTTGTAAAAATTATCACCACCATCACCACAAAACGAATATGCAGCTGACACTGTGAGGTGGGGGTTGAATCTCTCCTACCCAAAGAAAATCCACCCAAATAGACACACCAACTGAAAAAAAGGTCGTCAGCATGATCTGGTTGGAGAAACTGCAAACCAACCCCTTCCAACCAGTGTGCGGTGTAAAAAAGCCTCCTGTGTAAAAGTCTAGTGCCAAACTTTTGTCCTGTTCCTGAACTTTTGCCGTGTTCACGAGGGCTATGAAACCTGAGCACCCGGGTTTGAACTCCAGCTGGGCCTCTTACTAGCAATGTGGCTCTGAGCATTTCACTTAAGCACTCTGAACCTCAGTTTCCTCACCTGAAACAGGAGGAAACCATTTGCATTTATTTCATGAAACAGGTGTGAAGATGCACATTTATAAAGTGCCTAGAATAGTGCCTAGAACAGAATGGATGTTCAAGAAAAGTTCTCAATTTCCTTTGTCCAAAAACGTACCAATAAACTTTAACATCCTAATGGGCAATACATACAATTCACGTGTTTGTGTGCTATCCTGGGCTTGAGATTTCAAAGGTAAATGAACTCATTACATGTCCTTTGAGGTTTTTAAAGTCAAAACGTAAAGGAGGCTTTAGTTGAATTGTCAGTGTAGATTGCAGAACTACCTGACAGATATGGAAGAAAAAAAGGTGATATATTAAAATATTTAGCAGTAAAGCAAGAGTATTGATCAAAAACAAAACAAAACAAAATGCTGGTCCGGAGGGGAACGGGGACCTGAAGCCTCAGCAGGCATTAAGCATCCATCAATTGGTTCACAGGGGATTTAACCAAGGAGAATGACCACAGCACTTTCTCTGGGTTCATTCTAGCTATATGCACGCCAGATAATCCCTTCATTTCAGAAGGAATGATAACCAAGCTCAAAATGGCTGCTGATGGTTTGTTTGTTTCTTCTCAATACTAGGAAGGGAATCATTTCCAGAGTGAAGTGAAGAAGTTCAGGGAATTGAGCACAGGAATTATATTCCCAGCTTCTCATGAACTTGTACAGGCCAAGTAACTTAAAGAACCAGCCTATATTATCACCAAAGACAAAGAGTGCACCCCCGGTGCAACTAACGTTTATAACTCAGAGCCAAACGATCTATTTCATTGTGAAGCTGGGATTATGAGAGAAAAAAAGACCATAACTGAAAATGACAAAATATCATCTTACTCCATTTAACTATAGTTGGGGAGCCTTTGAATCATCAAAGCTAACTTGAAATAAGAGAAAAACTGCTGTACTCCTGTGAGCAGACACTGCAGGAGCAATATATCTATGGAGCCACCAGCTGAACTGGATCCTCTCCTGCCACTCATCAAAAGCCTTGTGAGGTCTCGTCCACTGCAAAATCCCCTAAGCATTTATCCTCACAGAGGCAGAAAGAGTTCAGCTGGGTTTTTATTTTTGTTTTGTTTTTTGCTGTTGATATTGTTTTTTTTTTTCTTCCTTTTTTAATCCCACAAGGAGTCAGAGGTATTGGCACTTCGCAAATCCTCTTTTAATCTGCTCACTGAGAAAACTCAATTGAGACATCATTAAAAGAAAAGAGAATGGCCAGGCACCATTTGTTGAGTCTGTCTTTGAGCTATCACTGCATTTCAAGGGATTAAGTGATGGGCAGGATTACATTTTCTTGTTTCTGTCGAAGCTTCTGTAAAAGAACACACAATTCTTTTTTTTTTTTAAGCTAGAATCCTAGAAAAAAGATATCTCTCTATCTATATCTCTCTATAAATTACCTGTTACCCATGTGCACCCATGGAGCCCTTCTCTCAGCGGTAGATGGCCAATTAAGCAACACCCTCGTTCTATTCTCAGAGATGATTTAGTTTGGAAACCCCTAGGGAAAAATTAGAGTCACGAACGCAGGATGCCAGTTAAAAAATAAGGATTTCTGAAGAGATTGAAATTTATCTGCAATTTAGACAATATTCTTGTCTAATTGTTCCAAAAATATCATTTATAGTTTATTTTTATAACTCCAGGATTATATATATTCTAGGATTGTGAACAACACCTGCTTTCAGTTGTCATGTCTTTTTGGTCTCTCATATTGATTTTTAATAGTTTACTTTTGAGTCTTCTCAATTAGACATGATTTTCAAAAGCAAGACAATTGTGTATTTTATTATAATTCTTTTACCTCCTAGCATGGTAAATGGTACATAGAATGCACTTACTATGTATTCATCAAGAAGGAATAAATAAATAAACCGAAAAAACTGGAACAAAAATCTACTTGAACAGATTTGACGGATCTTCACCAAAACAGCAACATTATCCGCCAGAACCACAAAAATAAACAAACACAATAATACTACGAAGATCTTTGGGATTCCATGAAGAAACACCCTGGGGCATTTGTGAACCATCCCAGCTCTTTATTCTTCTTTTTCTCTCATTAGATGTATATCAGGGGGTGGGACCGCAAGTGGAGAACAACATATACACAGGCGAAGTGGAGGAGATTGGCTGGCTTCCTGTGCCCTGCGCATTAGCCATATTTATATTCAGGGCCTTTTGAGTGGTGTTTGGAAATTACAAATGCCACAGTTCAAATGCTAGGTGTTACAAATCTGTTTTATAAAGTTTAATTAGAGAAGATTGTGCAAAATACATGAGAATGTCTCAAAGTTTGTTGTTGGAATTAGCTGGAAGCATAGCTGCCAGAGCAAGAAGAACATATGCATTGATATTTGAGCAAGAATTAAAAAACTGGAAAGAGAAAAAGGAAGGACAGAGGGATGAAAGTGAATGAGACGAGGGCACCTCAGGCTACGACCAGTGATGGGCAGGAACACAGGTGAGATGGAGGCATACGTTGAGTGTGGTTTTAAGTCCTCTTATATTTCACAGTGGGGTTTAGAATTGTGCCTGGAGACAGAGGGCTGAGCTGTCCAGCATTGATATGATAAGCAACACTGAGTTATTAAAGGTTTTAAATAGATGTTTATTTGATGAGTGGTGCTTTAATTAAATGGAGATGAATCTAGCTTCTAGGAAGCATGTAGCCCATTGCTGTTTTATAAAACATAAGACACAATAAAAATGGTATTTTGAACCTTACATCAATACTCTGTAGTTCATTTACATGGCTGTGATACTATTCTTCTAATGGATGTTTCATAGCTATTAAAACTTAAGAAGAGGGAGGTGGGGGCTGGGGGGAGGGGGGAGGGGAGTGGAGTGGAGAGGATGCAAATAACTGTAATTGAACAACAATAAAGTAATTAAAAAAAAAACTTAAGAAGAAATGGTTTGGGGTTATATTTTTAATGGTAAATTGGTTAAGACCATTGAGATTTTTTTTTACATCCCAAAGCTGAATATCTGCCAAACTACAGGAAAAGAAAGAAAAAAAAAAAAATCCTTGTCTTTGTTACCATAGTTACAATGAAGTGCTGTCTCCCCCCACCCCCATTAGCTGAAAAACAAAACAACAAAAACAAAAAGGGAGATAAATTTATCTTCTAGTCAGCAATAACTTGGGGGAAGAAAATGCAATAGACTTAGAACTGTGTGAATTTTAATGACTGGCTCATTCTTTCTGAAATGTGTACTAGAAAGGGGAAAAGTATATGTTTTAAAAGACAATAGTGAGGACACTGAATATTATTGTTTTCTTGCCAAATAAGCCCATTAGGAAAGAGTCCTGAGAACTATTAGCAGGACACAAGTACCCCTTGCATTCCTCGTCCCCTCCCCCCACCATCTTACTCTACTCTCCTGTGAAAGCATGGGAGGCTGGAATCCCATTGATGAGTGTGAGCAAAACTGGACGGATAGTTCCAGATTTCAGACCATCAGTTATCATGACAATTTGATATGGTTCTTTAGGTCAGACATTGCCTAATTATTACACCAACTTATTTCTTTCTTGGAGTAGGGGAGTAGTAGGTCTCAACCAACCTTTCCTATGAGAGTTGACGATTCTATCTGTTCTCCCATGGTTTTTATTATAATCCAATTGATACAGATATGACCTCATCATCTTGTCTTTCTAATTTCTTACAGGGTATAATTCAGTATACCATTCTCTTCTGTCATTGACCCTTCTTTTATTGCTCTGACCATATATAAACATTGCATTTGAGCTCAGGAGAACTGAAGACCTGGAATCTGCTTATATACAGGGTCTGGCACATGTAATGCCCCTGTATTATTACAATTTTTTTAGTACAATTTCATAAGCATGTAATTCTGTAACATAGCCATATCACACTCAAGCATATCATATGACATTCTAGGTGAAATGTCTAATTTGCTGCTCATCTCATGTAAGACATTCATGTACCCTACCAACCACACTCAAGCAGACATTACTTCTGTAGGGCTCCATATATGCTATATCCCTTCATTTCTTTCTCTCTGATGCATCCATGTACTTTTGTTAGGCCTGAACATATCACGTCCCAATAATCTCATTGAATATCTTCTTCTCCATTAGGTGGTGAGCTTCTTCTTTATGAGAAAGTACTTTCCAATAATGTAACCACTTGCCACATGTGACTATTTAAGTTAGAATTTATATAATATAATTAAGTTTTCTTCAGCCACTCTAGCCACATTTCACATGGTCAATAGTCACTTGTGGCTAGTGGTTACCATATCGGGAAGAAATTATGTAGAACATTTCTATTATTCCAGAAATTGCAGTTGGATAATTGTGATCTAGACTTTTTCTGCTTAAAGGGTGGTCCACCCACCAGCAGTATCAGCTCCTACAAAAAATGCAGAATTTTGAACCCTACCCACAAACCTGACCTGCGACTGATGATGTTGACAGAGACATTAGTATGCACATTGAAGTGTGTAAACCACTAGTCTAGGTATAGTTACAGTACGCAGCCAGTGTTTTTGAATGAATAATAAATCAAATGAGTACCCTATTTATTTTTATATACAAGGAAAAAAAAAGAAGTCCTTTGAGTCCTGTGATTCAGGGACTGATTGATTGATTGATTTGAGAGAAAGAGAGAGGGGAAGTGGCAAGGAGAGAGAGAGATAAAGACATTTTGATTTGTTGTTTCACCTGTTGATGCATTCATTGGTTTATTCTTATATGTGCCCTGACCGGGGATGGAACCTACAACCTTGGCATGTTGGGATGACATTCTAACCAAATGAGCTATCCCACCAGGGCTCGTGATTCAGTTTTAGGTTAGCATCACCAATTTCTACTTAGCATCCTTATTTCCCTTTCAATGCCACTGTATTTTTTTTTTTTAGGGAAAATAAACAAAGGATTAGGCTACTTAAAATACATGGTTGATATATGACTGAATGAAGTGTTTTACACTTTTCAGCCACAGTTTCAGGGTTCTTATTCATCAAGATATATGAGCATGTCTCCATACTCTTTATCTGCTAGTTCTTAGCTGTTGGTTCTAGGAGTGACAGTCACAGTGATGTCTCCAGGGGCCTAAAGAGAAATACTGAATGATTTATCCAGAACTATTTGTGGGAATTTAGTCATTGAAAGTGACTAACCTCCATTGGAGGAATTGAAATTTGCTGGAATAGAGAACTGCAGGGTTTATCATTTTTTCCTTCTTAAGTGGAAAAAGACATGTCAGGGAAAATTTTCCTTCCTTTGAAAATATTATAGATATTAACCTTTAATGCTCTGTTGTATAAATTGCTAATCTGAATGGACTGCCTTTAAATAGATTGTTAGGGGAAAATCCTTGATACTTATCTGTATTGACATTATCACTTTGGTTGCTAAAATATTATAGCTTACAGATTTTTTTAAAATTAATTTTTGTTTTTGTACTACTTGCTCTATCTCCTTTTGCTTGGATGGGTACATTGGCTTTATGTGTGTTATTATTGGAGTTTCTGGGTGACCACCCATTTCCTATATTTTGAGGAAATATCTCCAAATAGTACTTTGAATATGCATGTGTGTGCATGTATGTATGTGGAAATCGTTTGCTGTCCTGGAAAAATTTTGTGTCTGGACACTATGCTTGTCCCACCCGGGGCTGGAGATTTGAGAGAGACGATGAGGCAGTAAAGTCGAGAGGCATAAATAAAAAATTCTCCTGCAGAAAGTAGGAATCAATATAGATGCCTGTCACCTATGAGCTTTATTAAACCACAGATATTACAAGATGATTTCAGCCTCCGCTCGCCTGTCCACCAGCTATGTGACCTCAGGCGTGCCATTTAAGCTCTTCTGGCCTTTATTTCCTCACACGTAAAATGGACATAATAATACTTTCTCATGGATTGTCATAAGAACCAAATAATTTAGTATAAGTTAGATGCTTTGTTTCTGACTGATATCAGTGTTCTTATTGTCATTTAGGCTGTGTTCACTCTGAGCACAATGCTCACACACTAACAGGGTTTGCCTACGCTAGGCATTTACATAAACTTGAAGATGTTCTTTAACTGAACACCTTTTGAATATGTCAAAGAAGCCATAAAATATGAATAACCCCTTGTTGTATAAAGAAGACTATAAACTGCTTACTATGCTTTAATAGTTAGGGATCTATCATAAACTATTATGATATATACTGTATTTTGCCATGTGTAATACGTACTTTTTTGCCCAAATTTTTAAAGGAAAAATAAGGATGAGCATTATACATGGGTATAATGATTACATACCATGGGTATAACAATCCCATGTATAATGTGCGCAAAAACGTGGGTGTGCATCAGACATGGTGAAATATGGTAAATGATTAGGCTCTTAATCTGTTTCATCCTCATGAGGGGACTGGCCAAAACCCATAGCTACTCTGATGTAAGGAAGTTTCAGTTCTTTATCCATCTAGATATAATTATTTGCCTAGTTTTTGTTTGTCTGAGATTTACTTAAATTCTGTTATAAATTCTGATTTCTTGTGTATACACCTCAGACACAACTGCACAGTTCAAGCTAGGGACTCTCACTTTCTGTTCTGCTCCAGAACGCCCAATTAATATTACTGTTTCTAAAACTGCTCTCACCTCAATTCATCACAGACACCTTTTTTTTTTTTCTTTTAAATTTACTCTTTAAGTTGCCTTGTTTCTTTCTGCAGCAAATGAAGATAATAAATACCCCTTTGACAAGAACATGCTCTTCCAGCCCAGGAGAACATTTCTCCTTCACCTTTGGCTAAGTCAAGACATTTCCTGTGTGCTTCTGTTAAATGCCCCCTTGTCCGAAGGAACTGGTGTCATTCTCATTTCAATATTAGGAAGGTAGCCAACTGTTCCAAACACAATGACATACATTCAAAAATACATCATTGTGTTGTCGTCGGCAACTTGAATGAATGGCTTTGTGAGCTGAATTTATGTCTGTGTGAGCTACAGCACAGCCCTTCATTTCAACCAGATGGGACTTTCCTTTGTGAACATGATATTCAAATGCCACGTACTGCAGCTCTGGAATTTTGAGGAAACTAGTGAGAACAGCAAAATTTTCCTGTCACTAAGGAATTGTATAAAAGGCTTTATTGATTTCCTTACAATGGGAAGATGTCATGTTTCTCCAAAGAGAAACAGGTAAATATAAAAATGACTAGAATATTTATATAAAAAAACACAAAGACCATCCAACCCTGCTGCTTTAAAGATTAGATGGGAAGAATGAATATTTAAAAATTGAATTTTATGTGAATCTAGGCAAGAAACATACTTTCTTGTGAAACAAAGAAAATGGCAAAATTGTTTATTGTGATTTCAAGAGAGAAACTTTCCATCTGTCTTTGCCTTTACATCATACATGGTTACAATCTGTCAGAGGCATTTACTGTTACTAAAAGTTGGTAAGGATGTATTTGATCTTCCCAAACTTTCATTCACAGTGAGGATACTTAAAATCCTACTTCCAAGATATAGAAGGCCATAGAATATTCATGGATATCATTAGCATGTGGTTTGCATTGGAAAAGGAACAGAGGCAACGGGAGGTACAGGTCAACTGTGTCCAATATAGGCTCTCTGTAATTTGAATTAAGATCCAGTTTGCCAAATTCTATACTCTTAATAAAAGGGATTTTAATTAATTTAATTATGCATGCATTTTGTCACTCATTCATCAATTACATATATGTGTATAGTCAAGGTAGTCAACATATATATGAGTACATATGCAAATATATTTATACACATATGATGTTTCAGGAAAAGTGTCTCTGAGTAAGTAACTAAGCTGAGAACCAAGGACAAGGGTTAATCAAGTCAAGATTTAGGGATCAGAGGGGGGAATGTACAGATTATTCCAGGAAGAAGGAATACAATATTAAACGATTAGAGATGTGGTTAAGTAGAGTGAATTCATGAAAGTGAAATAAACAGAGAATGGCTGACATCAGGGAGTGAAAAGAAAGAGGAGCATGAGATAAGGTTATAGCGGAGTTTATCAGCTTCAGCACTATTGACATTTTAGGCCAGGTAATCCTTACTTTTGAGAAAGCTGCCCTACGTATATAAAACATCCAGCAGTATCCCTGGCCTCCCCGTACTAGAAACCAGCAGCATACTCTCGTCCATTTATAACAATCAGAACTGTCTCCAAACATTGTCAAACGCCCTGTGTGCTGCAAAATCTACATCCAATTAACAACTAGAGGATAAGATCAAAGAAAAAACAAAACCTTACCCTTGCTTGCCTTATCATAAACTTTGCTAGGAATTTAAAGGTTTATTTTTGGAAAATGGAACACCATGTAGGGTTTGAAGTCGGAGGGCGATAAGATTTGTACTGAAGAAAATTGCCCTGATTACACTGTGAGCCTTCGAATTGTTGAAAGATAAGAGGGGATTTGGAGATCAGTGGAGAGATCAGTGCACTAAGACATGAAAGAAATGACAGTGACTCAGACCAGAGCGATGCGGAGAGAGAAATGGAGAGAAGTGAGGGCCATCTAGGTCAGGGGTAGAAAAGGCTGAGTTTAGTGAGAGGTGCAATGCAGGCATTGGGACAGGAAAGAATTAGATGTCCGTCCCCATATTTCAGGTTGGATTTCAGGGTCGGTCTTTTATTTCTGCACCTTCCTCCTGTACGCCTTTCACAACCTTTCTGCTGCCTATGTCTTTCCACTGTCCTTCCATCATGCCCTCTGTATTGACTTGGGTTTCTCACTTGGGCAGTTGGCAGAGATATTAGCATTTACTGAAATAATAAATAATGGAATAAAAAATAGGTGTTTTTATCAGGAGAACAATAGTTGAGTTGCATTTGGGATTTGGTAAGTCGTGAGGGGCTTATGAGATGGCCAAATGCAGTGACAGAGCAGCGATAGGCTGTTGGGTGGACTGACAGTGGAGGGACAGAAGCGTTGTCTCACTGGACCTTAGCCCATCGTCAAGGGAACAGCTTTTACAGCCTCAGATACAATATAGAGACGGTGTACCCTTACTTACTATGCAGAAATCACTTGATAGAGAAAGAATGAAAAGAAATCTTTTACTGAACACTCTATAAACATACTAGGAAAGTACAAGTTGAGTAGTAGATATTTGACATGAAAAACGAGGGGTATGAAAACTCAGATTTGAGTATAAGAATCAATGCCATCCCAATTACTAGATGATGTAGGACACATGTTTATTAGAGAGGATTTCTGTCACGGTTATCCAATAATTTCTTCTGAAGTCTTTCTTCTCTGCTCTATTTTATCATGCCATTAATTTAATAATTGGAGAAATAAAACACTATAAGTCTCTGCCAACCCACAGAAAATTACATTCTATTGGATGTTCAACTCCCTATCAACTGGCTTCTGAAAACCATATTTGGCATCAGTACTTTGATTAATGCCTTTCTCCATGTTCTGAAGCTTTGCTGCCCTCTGTTTCTGCTGTGCGCTGCCTCTGATAACCACCTGCACCAGGTTGGCCGTGGGCATATTTGGGGTTGTGTGCACACCGTGATGCCTTGCTCACCTGTCCCAATCACTGAAAATACCCTCAGGCTAGGGTTTTGTTACTCTTGGAATCATGGTTTGTTCATATTCAAGGACCCCACTGCTGTTCTATGAGTGATTACAATGGAAAATCTGTCCAGACACAATTCCTCCAATAGCCAAAGTGAAATCAAGAAAGTAGCAAGCATAACATTAATAAGTCAAGTTAGTTCACCTCTTGGAAACAAAGAAGTGGTTTCCCAACTGCTTCAGTTACAGAGCTGTGGAAATGCCATGTGAGAGGTGATGGCATGACTTTCATTAAACAAATGTGGGTGGGATGTCACATGATGAAAGGCACATGAAAAAATATGATCTGAGCCAAAGAGCATATATTTAATTGGCTGGTAGCAGGGATCTTTATGATTAAATATGTAATGATTGTTTTCACTGTTCCCATTCAAGTTCATGGGTAGCTTTATAGTTCCCAGAATATGAATATCCCTTTGAAAACCAAAAATATCTCAGATGAGACACCTCTACACCTTTTAGTAGCAGTAGTGGAAATTATATATGCCTTATTACCTTAGGTTCAGCTCAGCAAATGTTGAAGCATTTGGACATTCTCGGTGCTCTCAGGGAACTTAGGATTCTATGGGTGACATAGTCTTACATAACTTCTAGAATCTGTCTTCTTGCCCTGAATTCTAACTAACTATGTAAACTCTTTGGGCCTCAGTTTTCTCATCTGTAAAATGGACATGGTGATGATAAGAATATTACTCCATAAAGTGGTGAGGACTAACTGTGTTTCTGTAAGTGAAGAAGAAGTGCCACACAGAAAACACTATATTGGAATTTGCTATTGTGGGGTGGGTAGCAGCAGAACTAACATACGCAGCTGTGAGACTGTTCAATGGCAGTTTCACCCAGGCATTTTCTCATGACACAGAGAGCCAGAGAACACTTGAAATCTAGTCTTGGAACTAACAGATTATCACATCTGCTCCATTTTAGTGACCAGAACAAATCCCCTGGCCAAGCCCAGTCAGAGTATAGGCAGGTCACCCCTGCCCTGCCCCCACCCCCGCCACACACATACTAGAAAAGCACTGCAAAATCACAGAGGGGCAAAGAAGCAGGTTTCTTACTGCTATCTACCCAGTGCCTTTATGTAGAACACCAGGAGGTAATACGGAGTTTCTCTTGGGATTATATAAAACATTTAAATGCATGTGCGTCTGTGGGAAGGTGCTGGGTAGAATGGGAAAATCTCATTACTTTCTCTCATGCAGTTGTGACATCATCCATAGAGTAGAAATCAAATCTTCTGTCTGCTTTGTTTAATGTTTGCATTTACAATAATATATTGTAGATATTGATGTAGCAATAATCTGACATTCTAACTCTCCACATGTAATGATTAAAGAAACATTGAATAATCAAAGGGTCTCCCAGGCTCCAGCACTTTCCAAAGATGATGTAAGTAGATTCTGAGTCATCTTAAATTAAGCCACTGAAGTCTTCACCCCCTGGTACCTGACCATGCTCACAATAGTAGTAAGAGGCCCTGCTGTTTTCATGACACTGTTGAGAGAGAACCTGTAAGTGGTTGAATATTTAGGCTCTTCTCTCTGACTCTGACCCTCTTACAAGGACCTTGGTTGTCCTTAACTTAATCAAATCTACAAAGTCCTGTTCACCCTGTACAGTAACATATAAACATGTTCTGGGAATCAGGACAAAGACATCTTTTCATTATTTCACTTACTATAGACAAGATAATAAATATTTTAGACTTTGAAGGTCAGACAGTTTCTGTGGCAACAACTCCACTTCGTTGTAGGTGATATGTAAATAAATGAGCATGGTGGTGTTCCAATAAAACTTTATTTACAAAAGCAGGTACTTGTCAGGGTTTGACTCAATGGGCTTTAAGCTGACAGCTCTTTCCTAGACGTACAAGATCTTACATGGATGTTCTTTTTAATTTTTTTTTAATTTAATGAATTGAAAGTGGGGGGGAGAGAGAGAGAGGATCTCTTCTCTTTGTTGTCCCACTTAGTTATGCATTCATTTGTTGTTTCTTGTATGTGCCCTGACCAGAAATTGAACCTGCAACCTTAGCCTTGCAACCTTAGCCTGCAAACCATGAAGCCTAACAGTTTGGAACATAGAGGATCGACACCACGGAAGAAATGTTTGCAGCTCCTCTTCTTGTCTCCTTGTAGTACAAGGGAGTCTCAATGTTTCAGACAAAGTAAAACAACTCTGTCGCCTGGGCTAATCATCTTTTGATTCTTGCCATGTGAATAGATTCATGATCTGACATTTGCTATTCTAGTCACAATAGCTTTTGTCTCTGCAATTCAATTTTCAGCGTCTCATGAATATAATACCTGCTCCATTATCGGGAGATTGGTAATAACTTATACAGCTGAACCTTTTCCAGATTTCTTGTTCATCTTAATCGTTCCACTCTTCCATCTGAGTATAGAGGAGGATGGCCTTGTAAAAAGGCAAGGCGATCCAACGTACTCTCACCAAGTCTGTTTTCTACCACTGTGTGTGAGAGTTACACGTGGGATTTAGACAGAGAAATGGGAAGCAATAAGCAAAGAACATGTATGTCATCAGAACTCTTCCGGGAACTGTCCCCATGGCAGGGTTATTGCCTGCCTTTCCCTGGAAGCCCAAGGCTCTTTTTCATCACTGCAGCACCATCCAACACCTGGTAAACCAGGGCCACATCCTAGCTAGCTCCCCATCCCTTCCGCTTTCAAAATCTGTGCTTCTTTTAGGCGAAAAGCTATGTTTCAGAATGTAATTTGAGAGACACTCTACCTCTCAGCAATATGTTAGCAAGTGAGATCTACCTTGAGCCCAGTGAATATGTACAAATTCTCTGCCTTGTGTCACTGATGTCTTTAGCTTTCTCCAATGCCAGAACATGCCCCATCAGACAGATATTGCAAAGAGAATGCAGCACTTAATTTTCAGACATAGGTAGTAGGGGACCAATCATCTCATATATCTTGAGGACAAATTATGTTCTCAATACACAAAATAATCTCTTGGTTTTTCCACAGAATTGCTCCAGAAGTATTGAACAGTAATCACAAAATTTTAATTTTATACCTGTCTAGTTTATTATCATTTTACTAGACAACACTTATTTCCTGTATATAATATTACAAAATAAAAACAGGAGTAATAAGTGTCGAATAAATGCACATATTAAGTTCAAATTCATAATTCTATTAGAACAAAATTTGAAATTAGCATTGACATCTAATTATTTGTTTTATCTTTATTGTATATCAAAAAAGAAATCTGAATTCACCTAGATTAGAGTTTGGTGGTGAAACGTTTAAAATACTTTGTAATGCAATTTTAAGATGCATTTTTATTGTTGCTGTTCAAGTATAGTTGTCTCAATTTTCCCCCACCACTCCCACTGTCCCACCCAGACCCACCTCCCACTCTCAGTCCTACTCCCCTGCAGTCCTACTCCCCTTTGGCTTTGTCCATGCGTCCTTTATACGTGTTCCTTGATGACCCTTCCCCTGTTTTCCCCCATTATCCCCTCTGGTCACTGTCCGTTTGTTCTTTATTTCCATGCCTCTGATTCTGTTTTGCTTGCTTGTTTGTTTTGTTGATTAGATTCCACTTACAGGTGAGATCAGATGGTATTTGTCTTTCACAATTTTAAGATATTTTTCGTAACTATAGTAATATAGAAGAGCTTTCAATAAAAACAAGAGAAAAATCTCCCTTTCTTTCTTCCTTTATTCCTTCATTTCTTTCTTCTTTCCTTCCCTCCTTTCTTCCTTCTTCCTTTCTTTCTTCCATCCCTTTAAGCTTTCTATTATTCAACATATCCTATGGATTGCCTACTATTTACCAGCATTTTTTTTTAAAGATTTTATTTATTTATTTTTAGAGAGAGGAGAAGGGAGGGAGAAAGAGAGGGAGAAACAGCAATGTATGGTTGCTCCTCACATGGCCCTCACTGGGGATCTGGCCTGCAACCCAGGCATGTGCCCTGACGGGGAATCGAACCGGGACCACCTGGTTCCCAGCCCACGCTCAATCCTCTGAGCTACACCAGCCAGTGCTATTTACCAGTATTTTTAATAATTTAAAGTAGAATTATCATCATGTAACATTTTATAATTATTTGTGTTTTTAATTACGAGTAAAAGTTTGAAAAATGTACCTAAAACTGAAAATGGAGGCTGAAATGTCTGTAAGGTGGGCCCCGTGTGCATGGTTGTGTGTGTACTTGCTCCGGCGTCTCTCGCGCTGATGCCGTTACAAGAGCAATCACAGAACAGATGCGCTTAAAGCTTCTCAATGATTGAACATGACACACTTCCGTTGGCTGCTGTGCTCACTCATAATTTTATGTGAGCAGACCTGCTCAGGATGATTTGGAAAATAAAGAGAAATGCAGCGTAACAATTTTGAAAATGGAAAACTCCTTTTAAAAATGTTTAGATAATGTTTAACTATAGACACCAAAATGATAGGAACCATTTTATTAAAAACTTGGCATTAAATATAACTATGTGAATTCATTTGAAATATATTTTAATCCTGAATATTATTCATTAGTAGATTTTTTTGTTAATTGTTGTGACATAGGATGACCAACCATTTTGGTTTGCCTGAGACTATAGGACTGGGTCGGGGGAGGGGGGTTGGTGGGCTGTTCATTTCAGGGACGTGGAATTGTCAGTGATAAATGTGGGAAGTTTGGAGAAAACCAGGCAAGATGGTCACCTTCGTTATTCCACTATACCAACTAGTTCTATGAGAAAAGGTTTTACAGATCAGTGTGCTCAGTGCTATGTCCTAAAAAACCCTGCAATTAATTGCAACAAGTTTACCCAGTCCATTGAGTTTCAGTTCCATCTATGAATTATATTTCAGGAGAACTTTAAAAACATGGATGCTCAGGCCCACCAAAGGCCAATCACATCCGAGTCAATACATTTTAAAAGCTCCCAGGTGATACTACCGTGTAGCGGAGTTGGAAGCACTACTCCTGGGCTCCTCCAAATGCCAGGCCACACTGTCAGGCTCAGCTTAGCCCTAGTTTGCAGGCAAAGTGCAGCAGGGTGCAAAAATAATCCTGGTCTGGAACGGGACCCAATCTTGTTGTGCCATTTGTGAGAATTTGCCCAACACCACGTGCATGCGGTCCCAGTTTCTTTATAAAGACTGTTTCTCTCCTCTACACCTCCTCTCCTTGTAGCAATCCTGCATGCCTATATAAGATCTAAGTTCAGTAAACTATTCTATAAACTAAGAATTCAAAATTTGAGATTTCAGGATTAAAAGAAGTAGACTAAATGTTTCTAGAGAATACAATTGTGACTTGTTTTATCTTTTAACTCACAGTGCCAAGTGCTCAATATTTAATTTATTTGTCAAATCATAGAATCTGTCCTTTTCTGATTTTCCTTAACCAAAAAAATGAGGGGCTTCACCCATAGAGTTCATTAATGTTTCCAACATTCATCAAATATTTATTATTATTTGCCCTTTGGTCCAGCCTTCATAAAATGAACTTATAGGAATATTAAAAAATATAACCAAGCAATGGTTTCAATGTGATAAATGCTCTAATTTGTCAGGGTAGCTCTTTCTTGATTACTATCATATTTTATATTGTATCAATTATGTTCCACACACTTTTCTAAACCCTTATAAAAATCTGTTTTCTTCTTATTACTAACATGCCTCAGGGAATATTATCATCATCCCCATTTTACAGTTGAAGAAAGAGGGAGCATAAAGAAGTTAATTAAATTGTCAAGGCCACAAAGCTAGTCACTGGGAGGACTGGATTTCAAATACAGACAATCTTGTGGTCCATGCCCTCAATCATTCCCTTATGCCCTCTCCTGTCAGAATGGAAGTTGGCAGAAAACCACACAGAAACCCACCCAATGGCTTTACGTTAGAAAAGGAAACGTAGGTGTGTAACATCCTCTCTCCCATCAGGTTTAAAGATTCTTCCTGGTGAGTAGGAGCAGGGCAGTAAGCCCAGACTTGGGCACTCATGCAGTACACTCTAGAACCACCTCCTCTGTCATTATATTTAGAAAATCACCGTTTGGTGATTGTAGAAGGATTCATATACATGTTATAGCCCTAGTTCCTCACTTACCAGATGAGAAAACAAAATTTTAAGTGAATCAGGAAATAGCTCAGAAAATACACCTACCTGTTGTGAACCTTGAAAAGGGGAATAGAAGTTGGGAGAGAGAAAGACACAGGCGTGGAATATGGCTGTGAAACAGACAGTCTGGTGTGTCCTGATCGGATCCATTCAGAGAGAGCTGCATCTCATCTGCTGCTCCCACGTGTCCTAGAAAACTACGATGGAGAAAATGCGGTCCCAGCTCACCTGTTTTCTACAGTTCCCATGCAGCTTGCACCCTGTTTTTCCTGTCTTCTTCTAGCATCTACATCTGTTTTTTGCAAGTCTTTTAAAAACAAAGTTTACTGCCACTATATGTATAAAAAAGTCAATATGCATGCCATAATCTCGGCCTTTAGATTTACCAAAAATGTTGAGTATTAGAACAGTGTTGGGCTCCATTTAGACAAAGAGAGAGGGGTCTTCTTCCAGATTCTGTGCCATGCTTTGTCTCTTGGGACAGAGGCAGCTCTGCATGTGCTCAGGATTTTTGTGTATGTGTGTGTTTAAAAATTTTTTTTAATAATTTATTTAATTTTTTTCAGTTACAATTTACATTCAATATTATTTGGTATTGTTTTCAGGTTCAAAATTTTTATATCTTTACTGAAGATCATTCCGATTAGATTTTTGCCTCTGAATTTTGTTTCTTTATTGGGAAACAATAAATCAGCCTAAGGTGTCTGGCAGGTGTCTTGCTCTTTCTTACAATTAAATTCCACTTTTTTTGTCCTTGTCATAGAACAAAGTCTTCCGTGCCTGTGGAGAGAGTAAAACGTTTCTCTGAGGTCAGGGCGAGAATGGGGTGGGAGCAGAGAGAGTCCATACTGTTGGGGAAGACAGACAAGGGCACTATTACAAAATGGCTTACTTTAAGAGTGCAGGAGAAACATAGAGAAGAGATAAGTGAAAAATTTTGCTGATGTTTCAGGTAGACCTGCATGACCCTATATGGACATGTAACATGGTACTACATCTCTCATAATGATTTTTAAAAACCTTACTTTTTTCTTATTTTGCCACCAAAACTTGATGAGTCACAAAAATGTAGCATTATTCCTTTATACTGATGAGGAATTTAGATCTATTTGCTAGTTATTTCATTTAAGGTCCCTCAGTAAATACACAGCAGCTTTTGTATTAAACAGTGCCAAACTTTTCTGAGTATCGAATGGGGGCTGCCAGAAGTTAATATTCTCTATTACAAGCCAATTGCAATGCTCACTATAAGCATGAACTCTCAAGCAGAACATTTGCTAATAATTTGGAAGCTTTTTTTCTTAAAATCTCTGGACAACACATTGGTTAGCATGTAAGTACAAGAGCCTATTTTGGTCCCCAGGAATGAAATGAGGAATTTAGAGGGCTATTGAGTTTGCTGAATTTTCACAGTGGATCAGCAGAAGTTATTTGTTCCAGGATACCAGTCGCTTGTACTATGTTCCAGGGCTCTTGGTTCAAGGGCTCTGAGCCCTAGTTTTTCATCTATAATCCGGTCCTTTCTGAGTGAAGCACACAGGAATATAATGAAAGCCAAAAAGGCTAGTTGGCTTCAGGGCTGTGTCAATATAACCTGAGATTCTAATTCGGAGAGGACTGCATCAGAGCATGTGAATGAGGATTGCACAGTGTTCGTAGCGAATTCGATTCACTGAGCAAAGCAATTGTTCTCCTGTGTGTGGAACAAATGGGTTTTCGAAAGTGAAGCGGAAGTGTTAATCAAGGGGTTGTAAGGGAAGTCACAATAAAATGAAGAGCTTCCTGGGTTGCTGAGCCCTTTCCTGTTCCATGTCTGGATTTGCCAAAGCAAAAGAAGGTCTCTGTTGAATTACAGTTGTCAGTTTCCAAAGTGTTTTGAGTTACTTTTTGGAAACAGAAAGAACATTCTATAAGTTTAAGCAGCATCCATATATCTGAGGACAGGGTTTTGGCCCAACTAGTCAGAATCCTTACTTCCTGTACTAGTTGTAGAGTGTGATTATGGCCAAGGAGATTGTAATGAGGAGATATTTATTTCCCATTGCATAGCTTCTGAAAAGTATATTTTTACTCCCTGGAATGAAAACAATACACTATCACATCTTGGGAAAAGGAGACTCTTAAAATGAATATGAAAATCATCTCTTAGAATGCCTTATATTTTCTCCCAGAAAAAGCAACATTTGATTTTTAAAGTATTCTCTTTCCATCTCCTGTCATATCTCCCCACATACAGTCACATATCTCATTCTGTATGTATGAGTTTGTTCTCTTTTTAAAAATCTAATCTTTCATGAGATACTTTCTATGTCAATGAAAATCGTCTTCAAAACGTGACCTCCCATTTTTTTTAAATGTGAATGTAACAAAAATTCAAATGTCAGGACAACTTACCTTTCGGTAAACTGCAGTTGCAATGGTTTCGTGTTGCCCACACAGCCCGTGTTCTGAAGGGGAAGTGGGTGAAGAGTCTCACCGACTAGGAGGCAGGGGGTTGTGAAAAGCAGGCAATGCGATCCCTGTGTTTTTCCCCAAGTTCCCTGAGCCCAACCTCTGGAGGTAACGCTGAGGAAATGGTGAAAAACAAAACAGGATTTCTGCAATTTCTTCTTTTGTCCATGAAGCCCCAGACAGTCCAGACCCCAGTTCATCTCCAATGGCTTTTAAGTTGGGGAAGAAATAGCAAGTGGTTGGGCCAAGCTCCAGTCTTTGAGCTTCGGAGAGGAAACCCAGATGGCGCACCTGCTAGCTCTCTAGGGTCACTTTATCATTGCATCAACCACACAGTGACAAAACCTTGTGTTTTATGTGATCGAATCAGCTGGGCTATTTTGCTATAATGAGGCAGGCTTCATGATATTTCATGATACATGAAATAGCCTTAATTTAATCAGAAATTGGGCTTTCAGCAAATGATGCCATAGTATTAACATTCTCATTATACCAAGAATCCAAGGTTCTAGTAGTGCTGCTGCAGTGGGAAAGCCCTCCAGATACTCAGGGGGAAAGTGGCCTCCACAGGTGGACCCACATGATTAGAATCATGCGAATGCCTCACACCTGATTTGCAGAGAGTTTCAAAGTGATATAGAAACCAAAATAATGATAACTTTCTAAGGCTTTCTTATATACTAATTTCCAAAGTAATGCAACAAATCTAATTATAAGGAGTTCCTTGATCACATCTTGACTGGTAGAGTTGCTGTATTTCAAGACTTATAAGACAACCCCAAGTTGTTTCTTGTGTAAACAAGAAAAGTAAACTTTATCTGAATTTGCATGGAAGCATGGTTGGTGCCAGCGGGGCCCTGTGCATTGCAGAGAAGTCTGCACGCCACTGCTTGAGCAAGAGCAAGGCCGTTTGCAGCGACTGCCAGAAGAGCTGTGCTGCTGTCGCCCTGATGTCATACGGGCAGGGAGCAGGAAATCTGTTAGCTTCTCACCTGTGTTATCAGGCTTCTTTATAATTAATGTTCACCCGTTTTTGTGTGGATCTCTGATTGTTCCATAAGGTGAATTCCTAAGACTTTTGACCATATGAGACTTGGCACTCATGTAAGACATATTAGCATGCAGCCTTCCCCTGTGACATAAGGAAATAAAATAGAAAAATATAAGAAAGTTTAAATTGTTAAACTATGTGTTATCCTAGGTTAGTCTTGACTGTTATTAAAGAATAAGAAAGAATTGTATTGAAAGAACCAAAAATGCTCAAACATTTTTGACTGCACCTGAATATCTTGGAAGGTTCCTTGCTGCCCTTCTATGTGTATTATTTATGCCACATTTCCTGAGTTGGTCAAAAAAGTTAACGTCCTTGCAGGTTTAGCCATTGGTTCGTCTTAATCTAATGGACATCAGTTAAGTAATCCCTGTACCCTGTAACATGGGCGGGATGTTGAAAGCCTGAAGATGGTTGATGAATTGTAGTGACGTGTTTCAGAAGTGTAAAATCTAATGGGGGGAATGTGCCTGTGAAATTACACACAGTCTTGCATTTTTAGTAAGATGACAAGATAAATGATAATTGGATATATTGAGAGGCTCAGAGAAGGTGTGGATTGCTACAAGTTACAAGGATCAAGGAGGCCTTTCTTAAAGAAATGGGATTTAAGTTTGACCCAAGGGGTAGGTAGTAACTACCTTTATCCCTATCTATCCTGGAAGAGTCAGGAAAAGGGAAAACCTTGGTAGTAGATTATAAAACTCTTGCTACACAGTGATAGGCTTTTAGAATATGCAGACCAAATGATTTGTTTTCCGTATTTTCTATATTTCCATAAAACTCTATTTTCTAAATATAACCCCTCTCTTGGGAGCTTTTTAAATTAACTGTGTTTTAAAAATCAGATACTGTCTCATGTAAAATAACAATCATTACACTTTAGAAAAATATCTTAGAATTATTTTGCTTCAGAAAGACCTCCTCATTAGTAACTTTGCAATATATTGGTACTGTTGTATATAGAACACTATATTTACCTTGCATTTAAGGAGCTGATTCTGCAATTGTATAAGAGCAAAGGCATCTGAGAGATGCACAGTTGGACAAGGGCAAATCATATTCGTGTGTGCATGTGAGTGTGTGTGCATATGTTTGTGGTTGGGGGTAGAAAGAAAGAGGTGTATGTCAGGGACAGAAGGAGTTATGCTGAAATGCCTTAAATAAACCATTGACATACAAGTACAAGAAGAAATTTAACAATTACTTGTTACTTACTTCTGTGTGCATTCATTGGTTCTTAGGATCATGGGTGATAGGCGTCCCTCTTAGAGCTTCTTGAACTGCTGCCCATGTGCTTGGCTTCCCCTAATCATCAGTGTATCCAGTGGGCTTCATGTTAAGGCAGTCTCAATAAGTTAGTTATAAAATTTATATCTGCCCTGGCTGGTGTAGCTCAGTGGATTGAGCGTGGGCCTGCAAACCAAAAGGTTGCCAGTTCAATTCCTAGTCAGGGCACAAGCCTGGGTTGCAGGCCAGGTCCCCTGTGGAGGACACATGAGAGACAACAACACATTGATGTTTCTCTCCCTCTGTTTCTCCCTCCCTTCCCCTCTCTCTAAAAAGTAAATAAAATCTTTTAAAAAATGTACATCTTATTGCTGAAGGGATGTCCCTCATTTAAGCAAAATCTCAATTCTAGAAAAAGTGAAGATAACACGTTTAAAAAGGTAAGAGAGCCAGAAGAAGAGCAAAACTGAATCTCTACATCAGTATCTATTTCATAATAAATATTAATATGAAATAACGGGGGGAAGGAAAACTAAGTTTCAAAACCAGTCTACAAAGCCAGTCTACATGCTTCCTAAGTTCCCAAAATAAAACCTAAAAAAATGTCCTCTGTAGACAAAGCCTTGCAGTCTCAAGCTTGGAGCCAGTTCTTCCTCCGCCATCACTGTCTGCTCTGTGTGTGCATTCTATTGTCACTTGAATTGCTGATTTCACCATTCTTAAAATCAGAACAGTATTGTCCACCTTAAAATAGTATTAAAAGGATGAGAAGAATAGCATGTAGAAAGTCCTGGACAATATACAAATCTCACATATGTATTAAATTAACAATCACTAACTTTCCTAAGTAATTTGTGATAAAAAACATAATGTTCTACTAGTATGAGCTCATTTAACCATAACAGCAAATCTTGACATATTACTTCTATACCCATTTCACATTTATAAAATTGAGGCATGGAGACATTGAATATCTTCCCCAGGGTTATAGAGCCAGGAAGTAACTGAGCCAGAGTTCAAACTGCAATTTAGCCTCTGCAGTTTGCCTACAGAGACTAAACTCCAAGACACTCAGCTCTACTCAATAAACAGTGATTATTACTTGTGTTATGATTACTACTTCTAGCCTTCCTCTCATATTGGGGTATTGTCACATCTGATTCTTTTCTTAATAATACCTTGAAAAAAGCCCTTAATGTAGCATCTTCTTTTAGGAGTATCACCTTTCAATGATTATTGGTTTATAAGGGATTCCCTTAGACTATGAGTTGTTGTACACAATTATGAATATTATCCAAATTATCCAGAGATTTAAGGTCCAAGTTAAAAATATTTAAATGCCAACATATTAATTTTTCTACAACTCTAGGCAACGAAACAAATATGCATGCCATTTACATATATAATAAAATCTGTGTAAACACATGCTGGTGACCTACTTTCCTCCTAGCCTGTGTTGTTTCTTAAATCTGCACTATATTTTTACTTGAGAAAAAGTCTTTTTATTCTCCCTTAGTTTCCCACTCTCTGTCAGACTGAACTAACAATCACAGTAGAATGTTGCTCACATCACACGATATCTGTTTCAGCATTGAACCCAATTGTCTCATTCTAGGCAAGGTGTCTCAATGCAATATCCATTTTTTATCTGGGAAGTGTTTTGGAAAATGTCTTCCCTATTTTTGTAGCTTCCTATGTGAGAGCTTAGAAGAAATAACATATGAAAATTCACTGTCAAAATTTCTAGAAAATCAATGCGCAGTTTTCTTCCCTTTCTCTGTCCTCCAGATTTTCCTATAGATTGCAACGGACTCACTTCTATGAAGAAGAGTGCTGAATTATTTCCATTACATTCCCTTTGCTGCAGCTAATAATTCGCCCCACTGGAAAGATATGCATACTAGGAGCTTACCTGGGCTTATCCTGCACAGATTCATGCATATATTCAGCCGAAATATCAAACAGCCTTTAGAAAGAATGTGGCGGTTCTGTATGTTCTGACATGAAAAGACATGCAAATATATTAAGGAAGAAAAAAGCTGAAAAACAGTATGTTTACCAGGATCTAATTTTTTCAAGGAAAAAAGTAAAATGACTCCATGTATATGTGTGTCTATGGAAAAATTCTGGAAGGTTGTATTCTAAAATGTTAACAGCAGTTACCTTTGAGAAATATACTAACTTGGCAATGAAGGACATGATAAAGCATTCTCTTTTATTTATACACTTTTGTATTGTTTGGTCTTATATAGTTTTTTAAAAAATATTAGTTGTGTGTTTTATAGTATTTCTATCGTAATTAATAATAAACAATTCATATCCTAGCTATGTGTACACGTAGGATTCCATGTGTACACAAAGACCAATGGGACATTTCTGAACTTGGTGATATCATCATCTAACAGAATAAGACAAGTAAAAACCATAATTATAATACAAAGGGAAACATAATCACTTCTATAAGAAAAGTTCACGTGTATTAGAGATTAGGGAAAAATTCCATTGCATTGTGAATATAAGGATGTAAAATAAATAAACAAATGGTATCTGACTGGGGAGAAGAGCTTTTAACAGGCAGAGTTGTTTACCCGAAGGACTGTGTCTCCTTTCCTTTCTGTTGTCAGTACCGGGTGTGGTAGAGTCAGTTATGAGGAAGAGGAAAGAAGGAAGAAACATATGAGATATAATGGAAAAATCATCAGGTTATACAGGTATAGAGCTGTTCGGGATATATAGACGGTCTCATTTCATGCTTGAATGCTCTTCAGAAGCACATAGATTCCAGAGTGATGCCCTGTCATGGATCGGGCACCTGAGAGGATACCTCATCACAGTGCCACCCAGAAGCTTTAATTTCATCTACTTTAATAACTATAAAGTTAATGATCTACCTCATTTTTAGCAAGGAAAAAACATTTTAGGAACAGTGAAAATTTTCCTCTGGTATAGATACCTATTGGTATATTTTACTAGAACCTAGTATTTCTGAGTTCTTAAACTCTTAGTAGTATTTTTTTTTCCTTTTCAAAAATAAGAAAAGAAAATGTTCCAATATACAAATGAAAGAGAGAATTTGTTCAGGTATGGGGCTTAAAGTGTATTTACATATGAGGTGTATTAAGAAATAGTGAACAGCTCAGATTGAATAGAACACATGACTTACATTGGGGAGTCATAATAGAAAATTCAAGCTTTATCTTAAAGCTATGTAAGAAGATGAAAACAATGAGCAGTATACCCATCTAGGTGCTTCACAAGGTATTAGAAAGGATGACCAAAATCAAGTAAAAGAGATCAGATATAACCTCCTCCCTAAAATAATATTTAAAATATACCAAATACATGACATAACAGTGTCTGAGACATTGGTCTTTAAGCAACAAAAGGCAGTGGTTATGGAGAGACAATGAGAGTGAGTTGAGAGAACCGAGCATGAACTCCGTAATTGTCCCAGCTTCCTGCCTGCTATGATTTTGCAGAGTCTGGTATGAAGAGGGGGCATTCATGCAAAGAGCTGAGACACAGGGAGAGGAAGAGAACCTGAGTTCTAAGGAACCGGGTGTCAGAGAGGAGAGCGCTGCAGTGAGAAGTGAAGACCCAGAGTGAGAAAATGAGAATACCACAAGGACATGCAGAGGCACCTCCTGAACTTCTCAGCTGCCCTGTGAGCACATGCGAAGGAACTCCTATGGCTGGGGGAAATCATCCTAAGGAAGAGACAGGATGATACTTGGCACTCACCATTGGTTAGGAATAGTTCTGGTTCCCACCAGCCAGAATAAAAAACTCATAATTCATGAGGCAATAGGTGGAGTACATAGAATGGACCTGCCTCCACAGGGGCAAAAGTAGCCCCAAATTACACACTGCTCTGTTACCAGCAAATGGAAATTAAGAGCAAAGTTCGAAAGGATCATATCATTTCTGAAAGAGTTCACTGCATTCCAGAACAAAAAAAAAATAGAATTTATTTTAATTTTCTACGTAACTATCATTCCTTTCTCCATTTTTTATCATAAAGGTTATATTGTCAATTTATGCATCATGTTATAATTTAGATTTAAATTTTTTTATGAACAAAGTTAATTAGAAACCAAAAAAGTTAACATAAAAATAGTCATAAATGATGAAGATGTAGTTTCTCTGGCTCCAGTTTCATAATTCACCTAATAAAAACCATTTATATTATTTGCTTTTATTTCCAACATAATTAATTGATAAAGGGCTTTCTCTGATAAAAAAATGCTCAGGCCGAAAGTTGTCTGAACTCTTCCTTGGGGTTACTTGGAGGTGAAAATGATGTGGTTTTGGCTGCTTGATAAAATCTGTCCCTTTAGTACATTAAGTGTATGAGGAGAGAAAACTCCTTTTCCCGTGGAGAGATTTCTTAATATACCCATTGATCCAGACATTGAAGTTCTGTTGCCACTGCTGATTCCACTTTAACAACAAAATTTGTCTTGAAAGTATTTCTAAAAGAATGTATATTCACCTTCATGCCCGTGACTGCTGCCTGTTTGACGAATTTTAAACTTGGGGTCACAGGAACTCCGAGGCATGCTGTGAATTAAGGGGTAAGATTGTGTTAAACTGCTTATTATTTGCATATGTTCATATCGTTTATGAAAAGGTTGTCTTCATTTAATTGCTGTGGTAACTGGCCAGAATGAATTGGTATAAAATTAAGAAATAATGGGTGCTTCCTTGGCTGATTCGGTAGGGCACAGAGAGCAGAGAAGAGAGACAGCAAGGGTGAATAGAGCCGTGGAGAACCTGTGCATTCCAACAGACCAAATGAGCGTCCATGCACAGATCAGCTTCTGCAGTGACATTGAGAATACCATTCTAAGATAAATAGAGAAGATGCAGAAGTCTATATTTTAAAAATTTACCATTTTTTGGTTGATAAGCATTAGTCAAAAGTCAAGTGTTTCTAAATGTTAACATATGAACCAAGGTGACCAAGAACAGAGATATAGTCTTGACTTATGCTTCATGCTATCCACAATGGTCTTTCCTAGAGCATAATTTCAGGAAAAAAATCATCAAGATGTTGGGTCAAACCTATCAGGTGTTTGTAGAATCATTAAGGGCTGGAGAGCTGGCTGTTCTGGCAACCTGTCTCTGTACTGCTGCGGTTTCCAGAGCTGCAGGGGAAAAGCAGCTGCCTCTGGCACCCATGCCACTCCCCCAGGAGAGAGCTTTGAAGAGACAGGGTCCTACCTAAGTCATCCAGAGGAGGCTTCTATTAATAGAGTCAACAAACATCAAGTCATTTAGCTGTGAGTTTCTTAATGCCAGAGGCAATTTCTTTGCCTCCTTTACAATGACGTTAGGAGGAAATATATCTGTAGTTTGCAAATCTTACAGACTTATGTTTCTGTATTGGATGTGAACACCTCATAGGGGAGGTCAACCAAATTACTCTTGAAAATAAAAGTTTTATAATTGATAAATGAGAATAGAATATCTTCTCCTTGAGCTATATGGTCCAAATCTATTACAGAGGCATCTGTGAATGCTAAATGATTCTAGGGTTGTTGTTTTTTTTAGTGCAGATATTAATAATGAAAGCTTAAAGTCTCCCCAGCTAGTAATACAATATTCCTTTTGTTTACTAGTAGAATATCTTCTGATAATTGTTGATTTTGAAAACCATATTTTTTCAAGTCATCCAGGGGAAACTAGTATTTATGGAGTAGCTAATAAGGGCTAGACAGAATCATGGGTGTTTGCGTTCAGTATTTAAGGCAACCTTAAAATCATGCTATTTCATCTAAGGATACTGAAGCTTGCTGAAGTTAAGTATTTTGCCCAATAAAAATATGTCTGGAAGTAGAGTTGAGGAAGTGGGAGGCCCACATGGGTCACAACTCATGCCCAAGCTCTGTAGACCTGAGTCAATAGGTCAATTTTTCCTGCATTTGGATTATCTGTATCAAGGCTGTTCTTTGTTAGGAGAAAAATGTATTCCTCGTTAGAATGAGGAGACTAATGTACATGAACATTTGAAAGAACTTTCCCGATAGGGAGATGGTTTTGAAAGCACTGCCTTCATCATTTCCATATACCTCTCACCCCTTTCCAATTGAAGCCAGTTTCCAGTGGTGGAGCACAGCTTATGTCAGAATCTGTGTGAAGTCTGTAAGGTCCCATTTAATGGAACTGAATGAACTGCCTCTGGGGGCAAACCAGGAAGCTTTGTTTAAATGGTCCCTAACTCTGCTTTAAAGCTCCCTAATAACACAAGGAAACCCAACCGTAGCCAACAAGTGAGCTCTTAAGATTGCATTTTCTTTGGCAGGTAGATGGTTTTCCTTTGTGCTGGAATGGAGAGTAATGGAGAGTAATGGTTAAGAATATGGGCTTTGAAGTCAGGGAACTGAGAATCGTAACCCAGTACATTCATTTGTGTGACAGTGAGCTGGTTACTTAATCGCTTCAAGCATCAGTCGGCTCCTCTAAGTTCAGGGGGAGAAAATAACCTGCCTGCAGAGATGCTGTGAGAGCAGAACATTACAAGTTTGTGAGGCACTTAGCACAGCACCTAGTACTTAACTATTGAGCATTTCCTACTTATGAGGAGAGAGCTAAGGCTTCACACCTATCACCTCATAGGGAACAACTTCATGAGGTAGGTGTGCTTTTGTTGGCATTTTGCACTTAAGGAAACCAAGGATTATAGAAATTTATATAAAACAGGATGGTAGTCACACACTTAGGCCAGGATATGAATGCAGGTTTCTGTCTACAGTTGACACCTATGCCCATAAGCGTGTTCCTATTCATTTTCCACCTGTGATCCTGTGGCACTATGAAGTAAGTAGGTATGTAATTCTCAATGTAATAAATTAGTAATGCAGGCTCTGAGGAGTTAAATGACTTGCTTATGAGCCCATGGTTGGTAAGTGGTGCAGCTCGCATTAGGACCCAGGTCTGCATATTACTGTCTCATCTTTACTAGCAGTATCTGCCTTTTTTTTTTTTTACCTCCGGGGATTCTCCCTCTGAATGTGACCTATACCTCAGGTCTCTTTCTACAGTGCACGTCCCACCCTGTCTCTGCCCACGATTAATCCCTCAGTGACTCCACATCACCTGCAGAGTAAAGCCAAACATCTTCGTAGAACTTGCCTGGCTCTACCTGATCTGAATCCTGCCTCCTTTCGAGTCTCACCTCTTGGTGCACTGCCTGCCAGCACCCTTAGTCACATCCTCTAGCCTCAGGCACTGTTTGCCCCTCCCTCATACTTGCCATGTTGTTCTGCATCTCTTCGCATTTGTTCACACATGGAATACGCTTGCCCACCCTGTCCACTCGGTGACTTCCCAATCATCGTTCAAAACCTTTTCTGAAATCCTGCTCCGCAAGTAAAACTGACCACCCCCATGCTGTGACCATCAAAATGTGCCACTGGGCTTGCCGCTGGGACCATAATTGATTGACAGCTCTAGCTGCTGCTTTCAGTGTCCACTAGGGTTTTTGCTGATAGGCTATCTTTCCATTGGACTGCTCCCATCAATGACTGCTCCCATCAATGACTGCTCCTAGCAGAGGCCCATTGCTGTGAAACGCAGGACTCCTCTAGTAGAGAACTGCAGTGCAGGGACTTCCCATGGACCTAGCTCAACCTCTTAGGATGGTGCTGTCGTTTCAAGCTCTTCTGCCTAAACTTATGACCTTCAATTCTCCTTCATGCCTGTCAGACTTCTATTGTACCCTGAAAGCTTTCCTATCTTTCTCTTGATCTCTCTACCTTTATCATTTGCAGATATTTCCCCCAAGAAATTTTTTGAATGTCTATTGCCATCATGGTGTCTGTTTCTTGATGGAACTGAACTCATACAGCTGTGTGGTATCCTTCTCTATTCTGTACCATCACAAATCAATATTGTGTTCATTATCTTATTAACCTCTTTCCTAACTGTATTATGAGGTCACTAAAATCAGAAAAATTGTATTCCTTATTTTATTTTATCACTTATCATACTACTTAGTACTTAGTGGATATTTAATGAACATTTGGATAAATGAGTGCTAAAAGTATGATCTTATCTAACATAAGTTTATTTAGGTCAAAACAAGTAAAACTGTGTGTTCATTTTTCACCTAACACCAACGATCAATTGGAAGCTACCTGGAGGTTAGCTTAAGGTCACTAATGCTAGGTCAGGCTTGAGTTTCAGAGTATCTCCATTTAGTTCCTACATGCCCAAAATATTTTCTTGAGTTCAAATGAGTTTTTATGCTTATGAACTTAATTCGATGAAACTTGAAATCTCGTGAATATCTCTCATCACTAAATGAAGCAGCCTTGATTAATCACTCTAGGCATTTCAGAATATTCTGTCAGTTAACCTATATTTAACATACACATGTGTAAAGTCTATATGAGAGTGCTCATTAGTAGGGAAGCGTATTCTTGGAGAGCTATAAAATCCGAAAGTAATTCTTAATATTTTGAGTGAGAATTAGGGTATAGATTTTTTCTATTTGTTACTGGTAATTTCATCACAAACCTGTTCTGATCCATACAATAACATAACTTATTAGATTTTCTCTCTCGTTAAGTTACATCTTGCTCATATTTTTATTTTTGCTAAAGAGTAAAAATAACTAAATATAGTCATATCTTGGTCCTCGTCGACTTCAGAACTCATCAAATGCTGTAGTCATCACATTTTGATGAGAAAAAAAATGTTTCAGCACTTGGTGCTTGCTGGGGACTCATCACACTTGCTAGAGCATGTATGAATCATATCATGACGCCACCTCACAAGACAAAATGTTTCATCACCTGTTGCTTACTCAGTACTCATTGGTTTTGGCATTCATCACGAGTTCTGGAACAAATTAATGTCGAGTATCAAGGGATCCCTGTATTTCATTTATAACTGAATTTCATCTTCACACAAATTACACTGGTTTGGCCACCTAACTCTGAAATCTTATGTCAGTGATTGACTCCAGACAGTACTGGTTTTTACTCAATTTTTAACACTTGGGTTTTCTGTTATATGTTACAAATTTTTTTATATGTGACATCTTCTATATGGTTTGTGTTGTTTTGTGTACTTGGTAATGAATGACTATCATGTGCATGAAAATTTATGCAATAAATGTTGCTATCCCCATTCCAAAGGAAATGCTAAGGATCAAAGCAGTAAAACCACAGACAAACCACAGCACAACTAGTTCCTCGATCATCAGTGACTGCAACCCGATCTGCCTGATTTGTGGACTACCTAATCTTAATTTAGTTGACTATTGTTTTAAATATAATGTTTGAACATTAATCAGTGAAAAATTTTAATATGAAATAAAGGCCTGCAATATTCTTGTAAGAACCCCGCTATTTATTCTACAAGCAATATAGAGCCATTTGGGTTTTTTAACAGAGGACAATAATATAATTTGACATGTTATTAAAAAAATTGTGAAAAGTAGACAGTGTGAGCCATGTACAAGATCGTAGATAAAACTAGTAAAAGGGAGATGAGGAAGCTAGTTATTGACACAGTCTAAGCAGAAAATGACTAGACTCTGATCCAAGAAAGTAGGCACGGGTATGAACAGAAGGGGGATTGGAAAACCTTAGTGGCTCAGTGATGTGTGAATGATGGACCTTTGGTCAAATTACTTAGCTATCATGCATCTGTTTACTCTGCTGTAAAGGAGAGATAAAATCATTTTCAAAGTATTACCATGAACTTCCTCCAATAATAGTGTATTTTCATGTCCCTGTATGGTATATATTATGAGTCCAGGCCCTTTCCTAATTTACTTATACATGCAAACCTCATTTTATTCTGTGTTTCACTTATTTTGCTTCACGGATATTTCACTTTTTATAACTTGAAAATAAGACCATCCACCAGCAAAAAGATTATAACTCGCTGAAGGCTCAGACAATGACTAGCATTTCTTAGCAATAAAGTCTTTTGTTTTTGTTTTCTTTTTTTTTTGGGGGGGGGCTCTACTGGGCACCTCTAAGCCGAGCACACATAGCAGCCATATGTAGATTGTTTGTAGCTTACACTGTGTACCCTGGACAGAACATAGGGCAGTGGCTGATCTTAGACATGTCAACAGTAATCAAGGATCAAACTATAAGAGGAGGGTATACACAGCCCACATGGTAGGCACACCTTTAGTACCCAGTTTGGATAATGGGGGCGGTCTACAAGACACCTATTATATTAGGCCATTCTATCAAGCCTGGGAGACATAACAGCACTTCCTAATACATAGGAACAAGCGCAGGGAGGCTGCCAAAATGAGGAGACAAAGAAACATTGCTCAAATGAAAGAACAGAACAAAACTCCAGAAAAAGAACTAAACAAAATGAAAGACAAGCAACCTACTAGATGCTGAGTTTAAAACACTGGTTATAAGGAAGCTCATGGAACTTAGTGAGGGCCTCAACATCATAAAAAAGATCATCAGAAATGAAGGATACACTAATTTAAACAAAGAACAATTTATAAGGAACCAATAGTAGAGTGTATAGAGCTGAGAACAAAGTACTTCTTATATAAGCTATGTACATTGCTTTTTTAGACATAATGCTGTTGCATAGTTAATAGATGACAGGGTAGCGTACACATAACTTTGTACTGGAAAACTGAAAGATTCATGTGCCCAATTTATTGCCATTCACTTCATTGTGGTGGTCTGGAACCAAACACGCAATGTCTCTGAGATATGCCTGTATACTTCTCACAGCAACCCCAATACATAATCATTATTACTGTTTTACAGAGGAGGAAACTGAGATACAGTGAGGGCAAGTAAAAAAAAGGTGATAGAGCTGTGGTAACATATGATTAAAATCATAGCATGTACTATATGTCTGGCACATAGTCTCTGCTGTATGAATGACTATAATTTGTCACCTGGGTTAATATTCATCAGAGGTAGAACCAAATCTGACTCGTATTCATAGCAGGGTAATCTAGAACACGCTGTGAATTAATCTTTGTTTGGACCCTCACGGACACAGCACAGGTACTATTTTCTGTGCTAGGGATATGGTGGTGAATTTAATAAGTCCTGCCTCTGTGACATTTTCCTTTTGCTGGAACAGGTGTTCTGATGCGAGGTGATTGAGTGAAGGGAGAAGAGTTGGAAAACTATGTCTAAATTGTTCTCTGCGATGTATTATTTTTTTCTGAAAACATTTACTCAGAAAGCTACCCCAGGAACAAGACTCTGCAGCCTTTCTTTACTTTGATCAGTGAGGACAAGGAGAGCAAATTTGTTTCAGATTCTTTCCTGAGCCCTTTCCTTTTTCATGGAGTTAACTTGAAACTCTTGACTGTTACAGCTGGACAGTAACTACAAACTGATTTCTTTTTTTCTGTTAAATCCTGAGCTCTTAATGTAATGCCTAAAACAGAGAGTATTTACATAATGTGTACTGAATTAGTTAATGATGAGTAAATGAAGTCATTTTTCATTTTTTAGGCTATTTGTTTCTTACATACAGTAAGATGTTTTTGAAGGAAAACTAAAGCATTTAAGAATTAATTACTAATTGGCATGTGTGCTAAGATTGATGGGTGTGCAAAGAAGATATAACAATTTTAAAGTGGTTCTTAAAGGTCACTTATAACAAGCATTAAGGACAAAAGTTTTGACTACACTTATGTGAATCCCAAAACTATAGCATCTCTTTGAATTTCAGAAGTGTCATTATGCCATGTTTTATTAAATATTATATCACATTTTCAAAATTTCTATCACAACCAATTTTGTGAAAATATTAATTATTCAGTATAAATGTATCACTCAGTCTTATACTGTGTCCAACAAATCATGAGAAAATTGTCCTGTGTTCTTCCATCTCATCCTGTGTGTGGACACAATGCGGTATATACATAAGTACACAACACATGTTATTTTGAAATTTTCCCTTTTTACTTGACGCTATACCATAAGGAGGCCTATACAGCACTGTGTAATTATATCATCTTTTCAATATGGCGGTGATACTTTCCCTACTTGTCCAACCCTGTACAGACACCCTCTGACTCACCCTGGGCAGAGTGGTGGAATTTTATCATTTCTGGATTGTGTCTAAAACATTTGCAGGGTAGAACCATCTCATTGTTATCGTTGGAGAAAACTTGATATTTATACAACAAAATAATTATCTCCACTTAAGAGTAGAGACATAAACAGTGAGGGGACCGTGGGAAGCAGACTAGCCCAGTGAGAAGGATGTGATGTTCCAGGTGGAAGTTCTTCAGCTGTGATTTTAATTACATGATCTTAGACTATCACTGAACTCCTTTTAGCCTCAATTTTCTCAAGTCTGCCTTACTTAGGTTGTATTTTTAGGAGTGTCCTGTTTATCTACCTAAGTGTCCTTACCTGGCTCAAACTAACCAATGGCCAACCTGTATAATACAGAATCAAAATAAAGCAAGTGATGCACTTGTGATAATATTAAGCACAGTATATACGTTCAACCTACTTCAGGGATCATGATTATGATGCTAATGATTTCTCCCAAGTCTCTCCCTGGTGTGGGGCGGGCATATCCTAAAACTGTTCCTTGGCTTGGTGTCGTGTAGAGTGAATTATCTCTGATTTCCTCACCCTTTTACTGGAACTTTTTTCTGCGACAGTTCAGAATCTTTGTAGTACTTTCATCCAAATGCAGTGAGGTCAGAGGGAGATAAGTTTTCCCTGCTGCCAGAATAGCTGTTTATTGGAAGGACACAGATTGTCAGAACTGGAGGAGGACGTGGGCCTGTGCCTTCATCTTCTCCCCCTTCCGCCAAAGCAGGACTGCTACTGATAGAACATTCCTGAGCAATTCTTTCTTAGGTGACTCAAGCAGTGGCTCTTCTAATTAGATGATATTTGTCATAACTATTTTATTGGCTTTGGGTAATCACAGAGTGAATTACCGCTTTACTCTCCAACATTACAATGAATTAGTTCACAGAAGGGTTAGAAAGAAGAGTGAATTACAGAGGAGATTGAATGCTTCTTAAGTAATTAGTTAACTATAAGTAAACGGGTCCTGAAGAATGTTATCATAGTGTCAATTACTCTGTTTTTTTTTTTTTTTTTTAGCACATTATTAGGCTTCCAGACACTCCCTGAACTTCCTCAGTTAGGTGTAAGAGTGATTGGCTCTTTGGCACTCTGCTGTGTTATCTCCAAATGATATATTCTAGGGAGTGATGTACAGCATAATGCCTATAATTAACAATAGTGATTGTATATTTGAAAGTTGCTAAAGTAGTATATTCTAAAAGTTCTCATCACAAGAAAACAACTGTAACAATGTGAGATGATAGATGTTAATTAAACTTACTGTGGTAATCATTTTGTGATAGATACATATATCAAATTATGTTGCACAACTTAAACTTATGTAATATTATATGTCAGTTATAGCTCAATAAAACTGAGGAAGAAAGAGAAAAAATTTAAATTCGATTTTTTTGTGTGTCACAAAGCCGCCTAGGTTGGCCTGTCATTTTCACCACTTACTAACTGTGTGTTTTTGTGCAAATTACTTCATCTCTCTATGCCTAGGTTTGCTCATTTCTCACTTTGGCCCCTACCATGTACCAGGCATAATTCAAGGCGCCGGAAGTACAGCAGCACAAAAAACAATGCAAATTCCTGCCCGGTGGTGTTTACTTGCTTAATGGGTGAGGATAACAATTTAGAAAAATCTCAATGTGAAGGACATAGTCTGTTTAGTGGATTAAGTGCTTACAAAAGAATGATAGAACAGGGATAGTCAGTGCAAGTCATAGGGTACCTACTTTTAAATAGGGCAGACAGGGCAGCTTTCGCTGAAAAAAATGGGTAGATTTGAGTAAAGACTCAGTGAAGGTTTGTAAGAGGTTCACCTGGATCAGCAGGAGAGGATCAGCATTTCAAGGAGAGGGAACCCCAGAAGCAAAGCCCAGGGCATGAAGCATGTCCAGGATTTTACAGCAACGGCCAGGAAGGCTCTGTGGCATTGGAGGGATGTCTGAGAACTAGCATGGGGCCAGATCATGCAGGATTTTAACAAACCTTTTACTGATCTTGGCTTTTATTAGAATGAGATGAAAGTTACTGGAAGGTTTTGAGAGAGACATAATCCGATTTACCTTTTAATAGAATCATTCTGGCTTCCACTTGGAGAATAGACCAAAGGAAGGGAGAGAGTAAAGTGGGATTCCATCGCCATAACTTTAACAGAACTTAGAACAGTTGAGACCAGTATTTTAGAAGTAGAGAAGGAAAAAGTGCTCATATTTTAGATACCTTTTGGATATATCGTGAAGTTAGCACCAATCAGATTTGTTCATGTATTTGCGATGGGGGATGGGAGAAGGAAGAGATCCAAGATGACTCCAAGTTTTGGGGGATGAGAAAATGGCAGGATAAAGTTTCCCTTGTATTAGAAGAAGTCGTAGGAGGAGAAAATTGGTGGTGGGAGGAAGCTCAGTTTAGGCTATGTTGATTTTAAATTGTCTATTAGCATTCTATGTGGGACTATAAAGTCAACAGTGGCTTACAAATTTTGAGCTTCATACAGAGGTCTGGGCTAAAATAAAAGTTTGACAATCTCAGGTATATAGATGATATTTAAAGCCATAAACCTGGATTAGATCTCAAAGGGAGTTAGTCTAAGAAAAGACGTTTATGATATGAATCGTGGTACATTGTATTATGACAAAGCTGGGAAAATGACAAAACTTCAGAGAAGACTACATGTAATCAGCTGAGGGCAGAAAAGTAGAGAGGATGATTCTCTGGAAGCCAAATAAGAAAAGCATTTTTACTGAAAAGAAATATCAGATTGGTATAGCTAAAAGCCTGACTGCAGCATTACTAAATGGCTAATTGACTCCAAGATAGAACAAGAAGCAATTGTATATTATATTTAAATGTCCAATATGTGGATAGGGTAGTTGGTGAATTGAGGGCAAAAAATTAGAAGGCCCTCACAGCTAAAATATTCTTCCTTTCTTCAGAGCTCAAAGACAGGGAGATAGAATTAAGAATACTGGTTATAAGTCTCATAATAAATGGCAAGCAATAGTCTGTGCAGATATAGATGAGATGGAGATTAATTTTGATAGCTTCAGGGGGACAAAAGGTCACATTTGAGCTGGGTATTAAAGGATGACTTATAAGTGTGCTGGGTGGCAAATGAGAATGGACAAAAGAACAGTGATATTTCAGGCAGATAAGATGGCATGAGCAATGCCATAGAGGCATGAAAAGGCGAGCATGTTCAGGAATGAGGAATACAATCACTGGACTAAAATAGAGTGTGCAAAGAAATATGAAGGTATAATAGCCGTTGATATACTATAAAAGAACCTGGCTGTACAGTCCAATAGAAAGAAAAATTCGATAAAGAGATATTTATCCAGAACCAATATTATGATTACTGTCATTTTTTAGAAAGCCTTCTGTGTTCTTGGAATAGTCTCAAGCATGACATACTATAAAATGAATGTGTACTTGGATAAATTTATAGAAATATAAATGGTTCCCTCTAGGTTACTCTATTAGGTAGATCTTAATTACAAATAATTTTGCTTGAGTTATTTTATATCTTCCTTAAGTGTAACGTCATGCTTAATTTTGTCTCTTTCCTAGAAATGGTTCTCTGTCTTGCGAGGCTCCAAGATCACCCAGTGAAAGTGGGACAAAATAAGCTGGGAACTCTGACCCACTGAATGCATGTGAGTACCACATTAATATCTTTTGCTAAAAAGGAGAAAGAAAAATTATCTTGCGTGAGACTTAAAGAGCCTTGGAGTAAACTGTGAATTAATATGGTTAAGTGCTGAAACCTTGTCCTGAGTGAGCTCTCTCTGGTGAGAGTGAAGTTTCTGTGCACACCTGGCTCTATTTCTCCTTGAAGCACACACATTGCACTTCTGCCTGGAACCACTGTATCTCTCGTAGCTGCTCTGCTGCTAGTAAAACCCCCAAAGCCTGCTTTCTGACCGCGGCTGCATATAGTCCCACTTATTCCACTCCATCACTCCTACTGTACTCATTATTTATGCTCCCATGTTCTTTCTCTACCATTCTGGTCTACCAGATGCCACGTTTACTGTTATTTGCCTCCCTGAATCCAAAGTCAGCCAATTACACTGGATTCCCTCTAACCTCCTTGTTCCCTATAAGCTTTATCTCCTGCCATGCTTACCTTGCCAATTGCCAAGTTCGTGTATTTTTGTGCAATTATTTGATTGTTTTGTGTATCTGTCACTAACTCAAATGCTCCATGCAGGCAAGGACCATGCCGGTCTGTTTACATATCAAAACATTCAAAATTTTCATGTGTGATCCTGCCTGGTGCCAAGTGGAATTTGGCCACTTACAATGCACCAGTCCTTCCATGGTTGTTCAAAATATCTACTCTTCTTGAATTTAAATCTTCCCCAGACTTCCTCAGTTTCAGTTGAAACAACTTTCTGCTTTCTAGAAAAGATGAGGCTATTTGATGTGAACAACACCGATATTTTTCTTCTTTGGAACTGAAAACATCTCTATCTATCAATTCTACTTCCTGTTTGTTAAAATATTAGATTTTAATCCTAACATTTTATATTTCCTTATCAACTTTATTAAATTAGGTATTCAATTCTGATTTACATTTCTCCATTTTCCTAGTTTGCTTCACACAGGTAAAACCAAATATGCTATGTTTACCTTATCCTGAAAAAATCAATTAAAATAAGAACACAATAAGCCGTCTTTATCACCCTAGTCTCAATTTTCCCCTCCAACTTAACCTCCTTTTACTCATTTACCATTCTTTATAGAACTGTCAATATACTTTGCCAATTTATGGAAAATTCTGTAAGAGAACGGGCTTATTTTTATTTTGTTTAGTGTGCTGTCTTCTCAGTACCTAGCACAGCATCCAAAATGGTATGGGCTCAATAATTAAATGAGTTAATTTTAGTTACCATTTCCTTTCCCACTATTTACCCAAGTGTTAAAACTTTGCTTTAAGCATCGCTTAAATTGTGTTCACCAAGGTAACTAACTACAGCAGTTCCCTCCTCTGTTACTCAACCCATCGCCACGTTTCAAATTCTCTTATACCCCGTATCATAATCTATCTTAGTTACTCCTGATTTTATATGTGCCTCATCACTTCATCGAGTCTCCTCCCTGAGAGGTCAGAGCCATGAACTTGCTTATTCCGTTAGCTCCCATAACTCTTCTTGTTTTTACATTTTTAATAATGTGTATTTGTCACAAAATATTATATTAGTTTCAGTTGTACAGCATATTGATTCAACTTCTATACAGCTTACAGTGTGGTCACCACAGTAAGTCTAGTAACCGTCTGTCACCATGCAAAGTTATTCTGATATTACGGGCTGTATTCTCTGTGACGTACATTGCATCCCCATGGTGTATTTATTTTATATCTGCCAGTCTGTACCTGTTCTTTCCCTTCACCTTTTTCACACAACCCTCCATTCCCTCTCCTCTGGCAACAATGGGTTTTTTATCTGTATTTATGCATCTATTTTGTTTGATTTTCTAGATTTCATTTGATTTTCTAAATGAAATCATAAGGTATGTGTCTCTCTGTCTAACAGATTTGCATTAGCATAATACCTTCTAGGTCCATCCATATTATTGTAATGACAAGAGTCCATTCTTTTTTATTGTTGGGACATGTTCCTCTGTGTGTGTATGCCTGACATCTTCTTTATTCATCAATATAAATGGACACCTTGGTTGTTTCCAAATCTTGCTGTTGTAAATAATGCTGCAGTGAAGACAGGGATGCAAATATTTCTTTTCGAATTATATTAGTGTGTTTGTTTTCTTTGGATAAATACTGGAAGGTGAAATTGCTGGGTCATGTGGTAGTTCTATTTTTAATTTTTTGAGTAATCTCCATACTATTTTACATAGTGATTGCACCAATTTACAATCCCGCCAACAGTGTAGGAAAGTTTCAGTTTGTTCACTTATATGATAATAGCCATTTTGACAGGTATGAGCTGGTATCTCAATGTGGTTTTGATTTGCATTTCCCTGGTAATTGGTGATGTTAAGCATCTTTTCACATGTCGGTTGGCCATCTGTATGTCTTCTCTGGAACAATGTTACTCAGGTCCCGTATTTTTTAAATCAGATTTTTTGATGTTGACTTGCAAGTTTCTTATGTTTTGGATATCGATGATCAGATATATCACTTGAGAATCTCTTCTCTCATTTAGTAGGTTGTCTTTGTGTTTTATTGAAAGTTTCCTGTGCTACGTAGATGCTTTTTAGTGTGATGGAGTCCCATTTGTTCATTTTTATACTTGTTGACCTTGCTGGAGGAATCTTAGCCACAAAGATATTGCTAAGACTAATGTCAAAGTGTTATGTCAAAGTATTTATTGACTTATTTCCTTCTGAGAATTTTTTGTTTCTTTCAGGCCTCACAATGAAGTCTTTAGCATATTTTCAGTCTATTTTTTAATACGATGTAAGAAAGTTGTCCAGTTTCTTTTTCTTTGCATATATCTGTCCAGTTTTCCCAACATGCTTATTGAAGAGACTGTCATTTCCCCACATTATATTACTGCCTCTTTTGTGGTAGATTAATTGACCATGTAAGCAAGGTTTATTTCTGGGCTCTCTATTCTGTTCCATGGATTTGTATGCCTGTTTTTGTGCCGGTACCATACTGTTTTGATTATTATAGCCCACAAGTTTTTACAAAGGCTTACTAATGGGTAATTACTAATGAGTTGAATTAATACCTTTAAGTACTGAAGGTCCTCTAAGTTTACTCTGATAACATAGTATTACCATTAATAAAATAGTTTGTCCCTGAAATTAAAATGTAAAAATGATAGGATAGCATGTTATAAAACATTTTATATCATTTAAGTAATTATTTAAAAAACCCTATGCTGAATAGATTATTACCTATATGCTTTGTATTTATGATTGTTTTATGTAAATAATTCAGAATATCTATCTAAATGTATCTTATACATACATTAAAGAAAGTGTAACTACTCAGGAAAAGAATAGCCATTGATTAAACAATTTCTAAGAAAATAAAATCCTCTCTCAGGTCCTTAGATGTACCCAGTAAATGCCCACAAGACTGTATAGAAAATCTGTAAAAACTGTTTTAGGAACTTGAATACACACTTAGGAATTATTCTACACTCACTTTTCCTCTGTCTTAGCTTGTGCCTTTCTAAAATAGGTTCTCATTGTATCCTTCTTCCTCTAGTTCATTTGGATCAGCAGCCTGATTTGAGTATATTTTCTCCAAATACGATAGTATAAGACCCTTTGGGTACACTATTTCCAGTATCACCCAAGGGCAGATAGAGAACCCACAGACAGACATTTCCCAATCACGCACTTGCTTGGGCCTCTGGAATCACTTACATTCTGTGAAAAGGGATCAGGCCAATCAGAGTGACGTTTGGTAGCTTGCGGGCCAAATGATTTATTGTTGAATAAACGTTTCTGTTCTTTCTATTAGTTGTTACTCGATATAGAGAAAAATATTCATTTAGGAAAACTATGGTAAACTTACTTGGTTTTACTCACAGTAGAATCTCTGGAATGTGACCCCTGTGCAGACATAAAATTTGAAATTTTATTGCTTGTACGATGCTCACTTATGTGATTGCTGTTTATCAGGGGCATCTGTCTGTAAAATTTAAATAATTCCCAAAGCTATAACATTTAAAAAATCTGGAACAGGTAACAGTTCATAGAGAGCAAGAAAGTCTTATTGATGTTCATTAATTTGGGAAGTCTCAGTTTTTAATGCAGTAAGTCGGATGCTTCTTCTGTAATCAATTTGGCATATCATTCAGCCAATCTCTGTAACTGTACTTTTATGTGATATATTAGAGGTACTAACTAAAGGGATCCAAAATTCAGTTGCATTCATTCTCTGGGCTTCATTTAGTTATTCTGTCAGATATCTTTCATTTACTCCTTTTATGTTGCCTCTGTCCTGGAGGCTGACCTGTTAAGGCTAGGCCAATGGGCAGCAGTCCTTTCTTTGGCCAATGAGATCCCCAGCAAAAGATAACATGAAAGAGTAGAGATCATGATTTTCCTTCCCTAGGATTCCTTTCTGCAAGTTCTTCTGAGGCTGGTTGGATCCCTCAGCCAAAGGTCTGTTGTCTATTTTTTCAAAGTTATCTTTATGGATGAAATATGAAGCCACTGTCTATGTAAATAGTTTCCACACACACCCTCTTCTCCTTTCTGACCTATCAATAGTGGACTCACTTTTTCTTACTAGCTCAAAATCCTGCTCCCCTGTTCCTCTCCACTTGGTAGCTCTTTGTAGATAGCCCCATTTTAAATATATACACTCCTCAAATTATCTTAATCTGGGTGCACCAACTATTTCCTGCCAGAACTCTGGTGTTACGACTTTCTCTGAGACCCCTGAATTAGCCTCATAGGGACTACAACTTTGCAAAATGATCACTGATAGTGAAAAGTAACAAATTTGCTTTAAGTATTTAGATCATAGGCATGAACTACTTAATACAGAGTGATGTCTTAGGAAAATAAGATAAAATATTACACTTGCAATGCTCCTTGTTTCTTTCCATATATTTAGATTGGCCTCTAAAACATATTTAAGAATTAGATCATTAGAAGGTGGTATCATTTCCTGTGTACTTCTTTTTCTAAAGAAACAGCACTAAAATCTGATTTGTATATTGAACCTTTCAGTATATGTTAAAACGGTATTGAATCTCTCAGGATATACAAATCAAACTTTCACCCATTTAATTTTTGTAGAAGGTATTAGAAGTTAATTGACTCTTGGGGCAGAAGTTAAACTATTTTAGACCTTGATAAAGGAATTGATTTGTATAGGTAGCCATATTTACCAAAAAGAAGGCTAGCTACATTAGTATTATTGGCATTCAAGTCAAATATTTTTAAAAATTATTATTATTAATAATAATTATTATAAAAATTAATAGATTTTTTAAGAAGAGATGTTTAAAAGGAACAGAATTAGATATCTTCCATCAAAGAAGACCTCAAGAATGACAAATATGATCTGAATTTAATTATGTAAATTAGCCTTGCAATATTTTTTAAATGTTTATGTTAAAGAGAGATACAGTTCTTAATATTAAACATAATGCTTTATATAATTACCCACCAAAATTTTTGCACAGAACGCTGAATTATTTAATGAACTAGATATTTAATGCAGTTTTAAAGAGAGATTATTTCAAATACAATGGCATTTTTCATATGCACCTACTTCTGTATCATGAATTAGCAAATATCACCAATTCTAAGTGTAATTTTGTTTCCAAAATTTTCCAACTCTAAAACTAAAGTTTATCTTATTATAGTGCAAAATAGCTTAATTGCTAGGGTGTGTTCCTTTTATGTGATGTCTAAAATAGCAAGGGTTGCATGGTATGGAGTGCATGATATCTTAATATTTTTATTTCTGAGACTAGATTATCAGACATTGAAGGCTGTGTGTGTGTGTGTGTGTGTGTGTGTCTCAATGGGATCCTGAAGAACTGTTAGACCTCAGCACTTAACATGCTGTCTAGAAGTCCTTTCTATTTTAAACCATGAAAGTTGCTACAACATCCATAAAATTTAGGTAGTGAAACAGAAAGAAAGCCATTGATTTTACTACTTGAGTTATAGGTCTTAAAAGAAATATTTTTATTTAATTTTTCTTTTGCTTTTAAACGTTTGAAGTCATGTATGTTTGGGTCTACTTACAAAAGAAAAGTTTCTCCTTGATTTCTTAGACAAAAGCATGAAAGCTAAATGAAAAGTTCTGCCTTCCCTGAGTCATTTTCTAAGATGAGCACATAGTGGTCTAAAACGCAGTATCTCCTCCCAGTCATTAGACAAAAATCAAGTTCTGTGTGAAACACTAAAGCGAACTATAGCCTGTCAAAAGAATGCCACTGAGTTCTTCCCACTTACAGGCACAAAAAAAAATTCAGTTACAATAATAGAAATTGCATTATAATCCATATGCTCTTTGCTATTAATCCAATTTTGACTGTCTGAAAAGGCGTTAATAACATGTTACGAAAATCAGCTATTCAACAAGTAATTCCAAAGAGAGAAGGACTGGAATCCTTTCATTTCTATCTAGTTCATCCTGTACAAAATTGACATATACGTTTTGCTTTCTTGCTACTCTGGGAAGCACCTAACATTTCTTTGTGTGTGCAAGATGTTTTCCTTGGCAACTTAAAAAAATCACCTGTGATTCTTATTGGTAACAGCAGTGTAATTAGCCATCAACAAACAGACTTTCTTACCATTAGTAAGACTAGCTGTTTGATGATACCATTTAGTGGTCAACGCCTGCCCTATTACTGACATAAGCTAGGTTTCATTTAACTTTGCTTGCTTTTCGTACTATTTCCTGAAGTAGCAATGCGCATTCACTTCGGAAGTATGAGAGAATATGTAAACACCCTCAAGAATCTAAACTCATGGCAGTTCCTTGCCAAACATAATCTTTATTATCACTGAAACATGTTTACTCTGATATTTTCTCAGTGCATATAATCTCAATTTTTATTCTTCCACTTATTACATTTTTCCATTTTTATTACTTATTCCATTTTTTTCTTAACAAGTGTGTTTGTAAAATTTTTAAAGGTTAGTTTGGTATTTTTTGTAGGCTTTATCTTGATTTATTTAATGAATCCTCTAAGTATATTGTATCCAATTTGTATTGTTTGGAACAGTGCCAGGATGAACAAGCTCATCCCTTTTTTGTAGCTGTCCTCCACTCCTTTCATAGAATCAATTCCCCCAAACAAAATATTGGAGTAATAGACACACATCATTTGAATATTTTACATCCCTGTTAAATCCAGAAAGTTGTTATCCAGCAAAGTAGGAGACTGATTCAGTTTTTTTTTTTTTTTTTTTTTTTAAGATTTCATTTATTTATTTTAGCGAGAGGGTAAGGGAGAGAGACAGAGAGGGAGAGAAACAGCAATGTGTGGTTGCCTCTCACATGGCCCTCACTGGGGACCCAGCCCGCAACCCAGGCATGTGCTCTGACTGGGAATCGAACCGGGACCCTCTGGTTCCCAGCCCGTGCTCAATCCACTGAACTACACCAGCCAGGGCTCAGTTTTTATTTTTTAATATTTACTAATCTGATGGATGCTTTCTTAGTCCACTTGGACTGCTGTGATGAAATACCACAGACTGGGTGGCTTAGACAGCAAGCATTTATTTCTCACAGTTTGCGAGGTTGTGAAATCCAAGGTTAAGGCACTGGAAGCTTTGGTGTCTGGTGATCACCTGCTTCTTGCTCCATGGACAGCATCTTCTTGCTGTGCTCTTGCATGGAGGACAGTGTGAGGATGTTCTCTGGTTCTCTTTTATAAGGGCGCTGATGCCACTTGTGAGGGCTCCAAACTCATGACCTAGGCCACTCCCAAAGCCCCCACTTCTGAACACCATTACATCGGGATTAGGTGGCAACATCCAAAATTTAGGGTGTCAAAGTATCCCGTCTATAGCAGATGGCAATGCTCCTCTCAGATTACTTTGATTTCTTTCTTTGTCATTGATTAACGTTAATATTTTTCCATGTGCTTATTGTCTGTGTGTGTTTTTCCTTTTGTTAAGTGCCTATTTATGTCCTTATCTGGGTCTTGTTTATTGAGAACAGAGAAAGAGGAGAGAACATAATGTACAATGTAGAGGTTATAGGGAGGCAAAAATGAAGACATTTCTCCCCGAAAGCGTTGCTGCCCACGGGAAGCAATCTCTCCCCATGAAGACTTGGATGAATTTGGCATTTGTACTGAATACCAAAGCAAACAGGCAATTTAACGAAACTCCTGTCTGACTGGTTCTTGGCATTTATGTTGATTAAAGAAAAAATGACTTAGATTTTGACTTCTGTCTTTTTAACCATCTGTTAGCAGGTGGTATCAGCACTGTTAAACAGTAAACATTAGGATCTCTCTACATTAAAATAAGCTCTCAAAGAAATCAAAAACATTTATTGACTAGCTACAGTGCTTTAGTGGTGAACTAAGAATTTACTAATGCTGTATTCCTTTTTGTTAACAGACATGTAATTTTTGTTTCAGAATATATTTTATGCATCTTTATTTTCACTGTGCCTAGAATAATGCCTGGCATAGAGTAGATGCTTAATAAATGCCTAATTGTCTCCAGTTTACATGGTTAAAGCTAGTGATTAGAAAAATTGAGTAATTTTTACTATGGTCACCCAGCTTGAAAAGTCTCAGGATTTGGTATCTGTCTGTCTAAACCCCAAATCTATACTTTAAATGTTGTATAGGGCATGTCTTCCTAAGACAACCTTCCCTCTGTTATTCATTCTATCTGGCAAAATGGGCTGGATTGTGCTGCAGAGCAAATAACCAGCTACCTTCATGGCTTAAAATAGCAAAGGCCCCTTCTCGTGCACACCATGTAACAATTGCTGGCAATCCAGGGGCCCTTCCCTTTAATGTCCTATCTCTGGAATCCAGGATGAGGTAGCAGATTTTCCCTGAACCGTTAATGGTTACCAAGGCTGAGGAACAAAGAGAGAGTTTGCTAAATCTTGGCTTGACTCGTTCAAGCTCCAGCTAAAAGTGACATGTGATACGTCTGCTCACAATTCACTTGTCAAAAGATCACCTAATTACTTGGGTGTCATGAAATTCCATGGGGGCTTGAGGGTGGGAAAGTGAACCTGGGTGGGTCCACGGTATTCACAACAGTATGAAAAGTGAAAGAAGGTGGCGAGGAGGGGCTGAGTCAGAGAAAGAGGTGTGGTGATGGTGCACAGGAGCGAAAAATCAACAAGCTAAATATTAAACATTTTTTGTGCCAACTTTACTGGGCCACCATATATCTAGTTGGTCAAAATTATTCTGGATGTTTCTATGCAGGTAATTTTTGGATGAGGTTAATGTTTAAATCAGTGGACTTTGAGTAAAACAGGTCACCCTCTGTAATGTGGGTAGTTGACATCACATCAGTTGAAAGCCTTAATGGAGCAAAGTATGGCCTCCCCTGAGCAAGAAGTTATTGCGCCCACAGTGTGTCTTTAGGTTAACTGCTACTCTTCTTGAATATTTGGCCTGCTCCTTAAAATACATATTAATGAATAGATAGACAGAAAGACAGACAGATAGCAAAGAATATTCTTCATTTAAAAGAGATCTTATTTAAATAGGTAAAAGGTGATATCCATAGGCATTAGTCCGACTTTTAATGGGCAGTGCAATCCTTAGGCAGACGGAGTAACAAGGTTATAAAGAGAAGGATAAAATTTGTACAGTCCAACAGGACCACAAATGCATGCACACACACACACACACACATGCACCCCACATTGCTCAGGCTTCTTTGGAGAACCCTGAGTAATACAGACTCTCATTTACATACAGAGCACCCTTCCTCTCGAGAAGGAAAAACCCAGAAAGTGTCCAGCTCGGTGTCTCAGATCCTAAAACAGGCCATGTAGTTTCTTCATCAGTCTGGCTATTGCTCTTCTTGGCCTAGAGACCAACAGATCAAAAAGCAAATCATGTTTGCCTCTCACAGTTTGTAGGTAACGACCAAACGTTAACCAGAAGAAGCACTTCCTGAGGATTGGGTATGTTCTTGATTAGAAACCACTCTATGGAGAAGTTTCTGTGTTCATGGATTCCCCGTACGTGTTCTTTCAGTTTATCCTTTTGGGAGATTCTTTCTTTCATCCTCTTCCTTTGCCACATCTCACATGCAACTTGGAGAATATGCTCTCTTGGGAGGGATGAGCATGTGTTGTAATGCATTTTTTGCCCAAGGGTCTTTTTTTAAATTTTAAGCATTCACAATCTTTTTCTCAAAAACTTAGTTGACTGCTTATCTATAAGAACCTGGTAGAATGTATGTTAGCCACAACAGTGATACTTTTTAAGGTAGGTTGTTGTGCTTTTGATACATTTCTTTGGTTTCTGTTGTGAGCATATTTTTGCAATAATGTACATTCTTTCCTATAAGTCAGCTTTTGGACCTAGCTTGGCTCCTCTGACTTGGGCCTTAAGAACCAAAAGTCCTGGGCTGGCCTATACAACCTTACAGGTGATGCCGTCACCAAGAATTAACAGTGAGCCAACACAGGTGACTATGCACTTAACTCAGGTTTCATTCATACAGATTCAGTCCAAATCCATACCAACCTAATAACAATAATAATCACTCAGAAACAATCAGGAAGCACATCACGCAAGAGAATTGGGGAATAACAAACCCGAGGCCCGAGAGTCCAGATCAGATCCTGGTCTGGGAGGCAACAGAGGGTGGTCAACATCTTGCAAGGCTGAGCCAGAGGGACAGAGCTCAGGCGGCACATGCAGGACAGCTCAAAGTGACTCGCTCTCCAGATGCATCATCCATGGTCTGAAGTCCTCTGCTTTTATGCTTCATTTGGCCACAACGTCGTGTTGATTTTGCACAATTTCTCATAAACACGTTTTCCTTAATTTGGGTAAGCCCATATTTATTTCCTCTGTCTCGATAGACACACGTTGTATACCTTAGATCTACTAGGCACATGTTTATATGAACTCTGATAGGCGTATATTGTTTACATCAGATTTGTTAGGCATACATTGTTTTACATCTACATCGGTCTCTGAGATCAGCACAGGCTGTCTGCCATGCTGGACTGAGCATGCTCTAAACATGGCTTCAGGTCCTGCTCTCCACAGTTTTCTGTTCAAATTATTTCTTTCTCTGTCTAGGCTGAATAATGGACATTGAAGGCCTGTTATGTTTCAGTGGGATCGCTACACCCTTTGTCTCTTGTTTCATGGCCAATGTGTCTAATTGAAATGATTGACTACGCAGCTGGACTCTTACTCAGAGACACCTTAATCCCTCAGGGCTTTTAACAAGGGATCCAATGATCACACTTTTGACTGTATCTTTACTATATAGCCTTGGTTTTTAATGAACTTTGCCCCTCGAAGTTCTCCTCATTTTATTATTTTATGCTGCAAGTCTCTGAATTCATAGACTCTCTTTATTCTCTTTAATTACTAATTATAAGCTAGCTAATTATTTTCTGAACTCATTTCAATTTTTTCCTAGTACTTTGCTAAACATACACAACATAGAGAATTAACATCCTACATTCTAATTTTCTCTAAAGATATATGTTTATTAGCTCTGTGGAATGATTGCCAACTTGTAAGGGGTCAAATCTTCACCAAATGCTTTTCAGTTAAGACACATTACCATCTTCTTTGTCTCCTATCATAATTTCTTGACTATTTTTGTCCATTAAGTCAAAATCACTCATTTTAAGTCATGATATGACAGCATTATTCTTTTGTGTCAATTTCTTTATGAGTCAAAATAAACTAGTAAAAATCACTTACAACATATCAGTACCTTAAAGTAACAAAGGTATATTTTTTACCTGCACTGTGCATCCAGTGTAGATCAGCTCTATACCATATCATCATTTCTTAGGACTGCAAGCAAATGGAGATTTCATCTTTATGCTTCATGGATGCTAATGGAGATAGAGATAAACAGTAACATGAAAGTTATACACTGACTATTAAATCTTTTACCCAAAAAGTGAAGTGTAACTTCCCCTCACATGTTATTGGACAAAGTGAGTGCCACATACATTCACATATCCACACTTAACTTCAGATGGGTAGAAAAGTGTTCCTACCCCTCTGAGTCCTATTACGTGCCTAAGAAGGAAACTAGAATATTGGGGGAAGAATACTAATGATGCCCGCATTCTTTTTGCTCACTAATGCTTTATTTTTGAGAAGAATTGCAGACTCTAATCCCCATGAGGGCAACACCACTCATCTCTTCTTGTTTGCTATGTCTTTGGCTCAAGGCCTGCAAATATGCAGGTACTCAATAAATATTAACTTAATGACATGGGTGTAACAATGTTTTCTTAATACTTATAGAAAGATTCATGATATTTCAGTGTTGTAGAGTTCACTTTACACATACCATCCAACACAGTCTCTGAGATATCAGTGCCTTTGAATTGCATTGCAATGTAAAATTTATAGAGCTTTTTCTCTTGTATATCTCCTTTCTCTATGCAATGAAAGTTTTGACTTATGGCCAACTTCGCAGAGAAGAGTATACAATTATTGACAAAGTGGATGTATTTTAAAGAAGCACAGACTGCAAACTAGATAGAGGGGGTGGTATATGGCATTGGGGTATACTTTTGATGATGAATCACATCCTTTACCAGAAATTCATTTTAAATGATCTTGTCAAGAGAATTAATGAGCTGCCAGAAACTATCCTAAAGCAATAGCAATAAAAACTCACCAAGTTCAGGATTTTTGTTAACCAACAGCAACTTCATTCTTCCTCTATTTCTCACTCTCCGAATGGGTTGTAAGCATTGATCATAGAACTCTACAAAGATAACAGTTGTAGTTGAAGAAATAACTTATTCAATATTAGGACGGGTGAGGAAAAATGTCAACCATTTTCTGGGGCAACAAATATATTCTCATTGAGTACTGCATGAAATTATCAGTAAAATGGTACTCATTTTCTCTCATCCAAAATGTGAATACTTGTACAGTGTAGCTGAGGGGAGGGAAGATGAGAGGGAAGAAGCAAGAAGGGAGAGGGACAGAGAAACAGAAGAGGTTGTTATTCTTGTGTAGTATCACAAACATCTTTCCTTAACTAACAATAAAACTTCTGGACATGCAAAACTAGCTTGCAAAGCATTGGATAACTAAGAGTTCCCCAAATGTTGAATTTGTTGTACCAATGAGACACTGTGCCATATATCTTTAGGAAGCAGGAAACAGTGAGTATGTTTACATAGAGTAGTGCAGAATAGAGGATTCGAAAAACACAGCTCTGGCTTATTAGGAACTTATAACCTATTAAATTATATTCCATTTAACGCTGGTACTAATTTGCAGGGATCCAGATTAGATTAGTTTTCCATTGCTAATGCAGCAAATTAACACAAATTTACTGACTTAAAACAATCAACTTGGTATCTTACAATTCTATAGAAGAAAGTCTGACACAGATGTCTCTGGGCTAAAATGAAGGTGTCAGGAAGGCTCCCTTCCCTCCTGCAGGCTCTCGGGAGGGTCCATTTCTTGACAGTTAGGATTTAGCTGATTGCCATTGTAGGACAGAGATTCCTGTTTCCTTCCTGCCTGTCAGCTGAGGGTCATTCTCAGCTTCTAAAAACCATCATACTCTTTGACTCATGAGTTCTTCAGATCTCTCTAACCCATCCTTTTGCCTTGCTCTTCTACTTTCTTGATTCCATTCAAAGGACTCGTTTGATTCCATTGGGCCTACCTGGATAATCCAGGGTCATCACCTCATCTCAAGGTCCTTAGCTTTAATCATATCCACAAAATACCTAATGTATTATATTCACGACTTCTGGAAATTAGGACATGGATATTTTGGCGAGGACCACATTATTGTGCCTACCACAAAGATCTCAGTGTGATCTCCATGTGTGGGCCTCTCTGAGATAAATGAGTGAATGGAATCATCAGAGCTTCCTGTTAGAAGTAAACATGAGACTAGCTACTCTTGGACGTAGAGAAACCCAAATGTGATTTACCCTGTCAATATGGGGGACATATTTGTGTGCCCTCTTCACTGCAGAAGTATTGAACATTTATCATGCTTAGCCCAACACTATTCCTAGCTGAGGCCCCATAAACCAATGCACTAAGGATGATGCAATCATGATGCTATCTCATTAGTTTAGGATGATAAAAGAACAATGTTTTGTGGACCCATAAGTAAAAATAACACGCTTTAATTAAAATCTTTACTATGTTATGATTCTGAATGCATGGCCATATCTGCTGAATGTGTGCCACAAATATAAATAAAATGTGGATGTGTGATTAATCTTGACTGAAGTGGAATTAATTAACAATGGAGAAAAGAAAAATCAAGCAGTATTTAAAAGGTGTCCTAATTTTGATAAGGTGCTAATGTAGGAATGATAATTAGAAATGTTGTGTGCATTCTTGGGTGTTGAAATGATCTTGGCACATTCTTGCTTCCAGGATCCTAATTTCTGTTCAATATAAGGACATATTTTCTAATAATAGCAGTCTAAAAATAGATGGTACTGGGTCAGGAGATCATGACCTTCCTGTCTTGAGAGGTCATCAAACTGTGCCTCATGAACCTTCAGTAGGAGTGTCATGGATAGGTTTCAAGCACTAGAGAGATGGATTTTATATAAATTTTAGTAACATGGCTCTGTTTTATTAATCAAATTGGCAATTCATAGTCTGACAATATCTTTTCTAGTGTTTTATGTCTTGCAAAAATGTAAAAATTAAACCCCAAAATGTATGAAGCAAACTAATTCCCATAGCTGAAAGAAGATACCATTTACACTAAATCTGTAGTTTCCTATATGATAATGGTACTTATTATTGTTCAAGCATTTCTTTGGTGATTACTATACAGACTTTACTTGTTAATATTTGTTCTTTATGAAGTATCATCCCAGCATTGTGCTGGGCTTTGAGGAAACAGGCAGCCCCAGACCTCATTGAATTTATGGATTTGGAGGGAGACAGATGGTAAACTAATGAGCAAGTAAACAAAATCAATAATCACAGATTATGTTATAAAGGAGATAAGTAGGATGATGATTTAAAAAGAATAGCACGAAGAACAATTCAAACAAGGTGATGAGAAAGAAATTTCAGAGGGGTTGACATTTATAGTGAACTTAAAGTGTAAAAAGGGACCAGGTTCTTTACACACCCTTATGAGTCATTAATCCTTTCAATAACCCTGTGAGTTAACAACTATTGTTGTCTTCATGCATGGAGGAAGAAACTGAGGCTTACCAAAGATTTACCTCATGAGATTAAACACTAGAGACTTGTAAAGCTTGGGCAGGGTCTTGAATCTGTAATATCCCTGAACCTGACAGAGCTGGAATCCATGACCTTTAGTTCTCAGGTTCCTAAAGACTCTGCCTTTCTGTGACTGAAACTCAGTACATGTGGGCAGACAGAATGCACAGGGCCATGCTGGTTTTGATTTTTTTTTCCCCGTGAGATAGTGAATTCATGGCTAATTTCAAGAATGCTAAACTTTAATGAAGGCGTGGAATACTATGACTCAGAAATATACCCTAAAACAGATGGAGCAAGTTATAATTTTTATTTTGGACACGGACTATGGTGGACTCACAGACGTGCTGAAAGGCAATCAATTACCCACTATTCTCTGGTGCCACCTTGGTATTGTCGATACATCATAATTACATAACTCTAATAAAAGTCATTTAGGGACCCAGGAGCAATATAGCTGCTAAAGACAAGCAATATTTTTTCTCTTAGGTTTAACGCATCACTGAGAGTGAAGTTAGTGTCGGGGAGCAAATCTGCATGAGGAACAGAGCTGCTAGTTGCCCCAGCTACCTGCCACCGCATGACATTTGGGGAAGCTACTTTGTTTCTCTGAAACTCAGTTTCTTCATCATGCTCAAAGATTTTCTGACATGGCTAGTGACAAATCTGTTAAAGCCCACATCATCTTCATATTTAAAAAGTTAACAGAAACAGCAGTTGTGAATTTAAGAGTCAAGAATCACGAGCAAATCAGACTTTAGGAAAGAATGCCATGTTCAGAGAGGGCTGCTTAAAGAGAGCATAATATACCTGGTAGATGCCCAGGGCATGAGAGAATCAGCCATGCTGATGTAGATGGTTCGAGAAAATATCATTGGTGTAAATTTCTCCCAAGGAAAGAAAAATAAGTCAATTTGTTAACTTCTTTCAGTTTTTTTTTTGTTTGTTTGTTTGTTTATTGATTGATTTTTTATAGAGTGAGAGAGAGAGAAACCTCAGTTTGTTGTTCTACTTTTTTATGCATTCATTGGTGGATTCTTGCAGGTACCGTGACTAGGGATTGAACACTCAACATTTGTGTATTGGGGTGACATTCTAAGCAACTGAACTACCCAGCTAGGGCATTAACTTCTACTTTTGAATGTTTGCTGACAATTCTTTAAATCTTTTTTTGCCTTATGTCAGCATCATGTATTTATTTGGCAAACATCACCTTCTCTTTTTTAATTCAGACTATACACGCATACATACATACATACACACTAGCCTTACTTTAAGTTTGATAATGCTACATGTATACCACTGATACATACATCCTTACAATAAAAATTTGCAGAAATGTATCTCACTTTAGAGAACAAAAGAGCTTATTCTTATGCATAAGCTCATTGGGCATTCTTGCTGAAGGAAAGATCTTTTCAAAGGGCTCCTGATCTACAAATCATACAAGATTAATGTGATCTTCATGTACTCAACATACTGATATTAAATTATTTCTATAAGGCTGGCATTTTTCTAGACAAGTGGAATTCAAAATAGACATAAGACATTGTGGCTGTGCTCAATAGACAGAGTTTTGATATGCAAAAGATGTCAAGCCCACACTGTTGTTGTTATTGCAATGGCATTGAATAATGCAAATGTTGAGCATCTACTTGTGTATAACTAGAAGGCAAGAGTTTTGCTCCTGTTATTCAAGGCTATTGTATTTCACAATGCCAGGAAGCACTACTTATCCTGTATGCTATATAAATGTGGCCCCCTGAATTGTGCACTGTGATGGTTATTATTTATCTTGCTTAATCATCACAAAATCAAATGCATAGATTTTGTTTTCCCTTTTTCTTTTTTTTAAATTATTTTTTTGTTATTCAAGTACAGTTGTCTGCATCTCCCTCCCCCACACTCCCCCCCCACATCTCCCGTGGTTCCACCCCTGTTGCTTTCATCCATGTGTCCTTTATAGCTGTTCCTGAAAACTGTTCCCTCCTTTCCACCCATTATCCCCTCCCACCTCCCCTCTTGTTACTGTCAGATTGTTCTTAAATTCAATGTTATGATCCCTTTTTCTAAGATGAGAAGAGTGAGCCTCAAAAACATTAAAATAACAGTTATTAAATGGCAGAGTTGGGTTGAGATTTAAATCTGAATGACACTAAAACCCTATCATGTATAATTTAAGTACACCAAGGTTTCACAAGTGGAAATGATGCAACCGAGGCCATTTATAACCTTTCCCTTATGAAAAACATGCTGCTTTGCCTCTGCTGTCAGGGTCGGTATAAACATGTGCATTAGTTCCAACCGCTTTTGAAATGATGAACATTCACAAGTTGAGGGGCAATGTGGAAATTTTTCTTAACTTTCTACTTTGAGAGAGCTACCCAGAAAGCCTCTCAGGAGTAACATACCTCAGTCACAACTATGTATCTCTGTCTTTTCTCTAGCCGTATTATGGAAGAAAGAAAAAAAATCTGATGACAGGATTATATCTGCCATTCCAAAACTTTAGAGCTTGCAAAGGAGAAGTTTACCTCCTATTGAATTTGCTAAAGGCACATGCAAGATTGATTGATTTTTTTTTTGTTTGAAACATTATACTTATCAATTCTTGTGTATTTTTTTCTAGCACCAGAAAAGAGAATTTTTCTGTGACTACATTAAGTTGATGTGGATATATATTTAATGATGAAAAACATCAATAGATTGGATGGGTAGAGGTTAAAAGGATCTAAGCTGCATTAAAAACACAGAGAACTAGATTTCGGTGCCATGAATCACAATGTGTTACATTCTAGAATCGGGGATTGAATACACACCACTAGTTATGCTCTATCCACGTTCTTGGATCTGTCCACCCACACAATTTATGCTTTGGAAGATAACCAACAACTCATTCATTCTAAACTTCCTTTTCATGTTTAATACTTAATGGAGAAAAGCTTTGATATTTCAAAAATAAGACATGATGATGATGATTCTGTAAGGAAAAATAACCTTGATTTAAATACAGGTTAAAGTAAAGAATATGTGTAACTAAAAATTTAATGTGGTTATTGAGCAGAGAGAAAAAGAATACCAGTTTAATTAGCGTAAGAGGTTAGTTCCTTCTTTGACACTATCACGTAATTTTGTTTCAAGATCATAGTTCTGCCTTTATATTGCTGCTATCATTACCTTTATATCCCAAACAAGGTGGGTGCAAATATTCTAGTTTGTGTGAAGAAACAGTGCAAGTGCTATTGGAGTTAACTCATACTGTTCCTGGAAAACATCTCAAAGCAGGTGGTGTCAAACAAACTCAAAAGGGCTTGGGGGGGTTTGACTAGAAATAATTGCATGGGTCTCAGAGTTTGCAAACTGAAAATACAGGTTGGCAAAAACCAGAGGTGTTATGAGAAACAAGGAAAAACATCGGTATTTATAATGGAATCGAATCTCAAAAGAGAAAAGAGACTTGCATTCTTAGTTATTTGATCGGTCCATTAAGAGTAGTCAACTACTATAGATAACTATGATGATATGTTTTAGGAGGTTGTCGAGATAGGTATCAGGCAGTCTGGCCACAGAGCAGTTTTCTTTGAGGCCTTCGGCTCGACGGGAAAGCAAGCACCAAGGCACCATCCTGATGATAATCTATATAATGTCTCATACACGACTGAAGGGTTACGGAAAGTCTAGAAGTTCAAACGTCAAATATATATTAATTGGTTTTCTTCAAACTTCAAGTTTTGTTAATAATTAGATAGTAAGGCTGGGAAAAGACTCCCTCATTTTTTCCCTAAATTCACTCTTTCCTCAGTACCATGGTGAGACAGTAGCTCTGTGATTAGATAGGTAAAGATTTTAATCTTCTTGTCTATGAAATATAATAAATCATGATATAGGTCAAGAAAATATTGGGAAAATAATGTATTGTATTTAGCTTTCCTCTAAGGTATGGCTTAATTAAATTCAGTCCACTGTAGTTACATAAATTGATCTAATGTTGATTTAATATACAGTTTTAGGTCACTTGAAAAAATACATAAATATGTTCTTTCTTTCTGAATTAAAATTAACATGGCTTATTAAAGCCTAGCTTTACCCTTCCCTCAAGGGATTGCTTTGCTCTTTTGGACCTCATATTAAATCATATTAAGACATTTTCCTTGAATTGCTTCATATGTATTAGTTGTGTTTCCATAACCAGAATATATATATTTAATAATAGCCATAAATATTTCTCATCTATGTCATCTTCTGTTGGAGTTCTTCCTGATTTCTAAAACTCTCCCCATTCTCTTGGGTAAAGTATTAAATAAAGGAGATGTTCAGTGTGTATTCATTGAATTGATTCATGTTGTTTACTATCTGCTAGCGCACATAGCGCAGTGTAGATCATGCAGAAGGAAGGCAATAAACTCTTATTGATCAATGATAGGTGTGTTCTAACTCTATGTGTGAAAATCTTATCCTCAATAGAATTGCATCAATGTTCCTATCAGATTGTAGAACAACAATGGTTTTTGATCAGATCTTATTTTCACTGTTAATGTTCTTTGGGTAAAAAATAATTTGATTCCTGAGTTTTAAACTCTATAAAAGGAAGGAAATAAGAAATAAAGGAAAATCCTCATGGTTTCTTAAACTAAGAGATTCACAGATGTCTATTAAATCTTCTGATCTTAATCGAGGCAGGCAGGTAGAGTAGACAGAAGACGTTATCTGAGATCCTAAAAAACCTGATAGCCATTTAAACATTTGCCTTTCAATACCTTTGTGAATTCATGCAAATCATTAACCTTTTGGAGTTTTAATTGTCTCTTTTGAATAAATAGTATGATACTTATATGTGTCATGCAGCATGTTTTTGAGAATTTAATAAACTACCATATGTAAAAGGACTGAAAAGAATACCTCTCAAAGATAGGTCAGAAAGTGTCAGTTCCCAGAATTCTTTTTGCTCTTCTGCATCTAAATAATATAATTGGGGAAGAAAAGATGGTAGCTCATTGAAATAGTATGCATGGGGCCAATCTAAACACCTCATTAATAGAAAAGGGCTGTGCTATGTTTGTAATTTCTGTGGACCCACCACCATAAATATATCAGATCTGTCTGAAAAAAGTCCAGCCATTGTTAATATAATGAGAATGGTTTGTGTGACATTGATGTAACATGGCAGCAAAGGAGCATGGACTGGAATGTGCACATGTGAACAATGACAACTTTATTGTACAGTCAGTGGCGGCAGTAGATGCCATTGAGTGAGCTTGTATAGAGTGTGGCCATCACATTCCAAGTGACTGAACAAGTAGAGCAATGAATTTGCATTACATTTTTGTGTTAAGCTTGAACATTACGCTGTGGAAACTATTTAGATGAGTCAGAAGGCCACAGCTATGAGAACCTGGTGATTCTCGGTGTCATCCGACAACATACCCGCTCATGCATCATATCTTGTGGGCAGTTTTTTGGTGAAATTTCAAATCCCCCGACTGACACAGCCCCACTGCAGCCCAGATTTGGTACCCTGTGACTTCTCTGGCTCTTCCCCAAACTAAAATCAACTTTGAAAGGAAAGAGGTTTCAGACTGTCAATGAGATTCGGGAAAATAAGAAGGGACAGAGGATGGCAATTGGGAGAACTGTGTGAGGTCCCAAGGTGACTACATTGAAGGGGACTGAGGCATCATTGTCCTATGTACTGTGTTTCTTTTAGCTTGTGTCTTCTTCAGTAAATGTCTCTATTTTTCCTAGTACATGGCTGGATACGTTCTGGACAAACCTCCTAAGAATAAAGGCATTAAAAAATTTCCATTATGTTAACTGCTTGGTTGTTGTGTTTTGTTTTGTTGCTTTTTATTTTTTCATAACCTTCTCTTTTCATTATTTTTCATCTTTTTAAATGTGCTCTGTATGATCATTATATGAAAGTGAATTGTATGTTGACTTCAAATGTTGTTTGTTGAAGTCTATACTAAGGTAATTTTAGTGAAAGCTATAATTCATCAACTCATTTAAAGCTACAGCCTAGGCCACGACTGATGTGGCCCAGTGGATTGAGCACTGGCCTATGAACCAAAGGGCTACCGGTTTGATTCCCAGTCAGGGAATATGCCTGGGTTGCAGGCCAAGTCCCCAGTATGGGGTGTGCAAGACTCAACCACATATTGATGTTTCTTTCCCTCTCCTTTTCCCTCCCTTTCTCTCTCTAAAAATAAATAAAGACAGTCTTTAAAACAAAAACACAACCTAAACGATAAAACAAATATAATTCTACATAATGAAAAATTGATTCAAAAGTTGATAATGTCTGACCCAGCTGGTGTAGCTCAGTGGATTGAGCGCAGGCTGGGAACCAGAGGGTCCCAGTTCAATTCTCAGTCAGGGCACATGCCTGGGTTGTGGGCCAGGTCCCCAGTGAGGGCCATGTGAGAGGCAACCATACATTGCTCTTTCTCCCTCCCTTCTCCTCTCTCTGAAAATAAATAAATAAATCTAAAAAAAAAAAGTTGATAATGTCTGAAAAGCTTACCTACAGTAGATAAAATACTCATTTAGGCAGGGAAGAAAGATTTTCCAAACACCACCCTCAGAGCTTCAATGGTGGTATTACAGGAATGTCTACATTAAAGTAGTACTGTAATATAAAGAAAAAGGAAAAGATACCTACAAAATGTTAGTTATTCTACATGCTATCTCATTTTGCATTAAGTGTTAATATGGTTATGATGTCAAAAGCCAAATTACACTTTATTCTGCCTATCTCACCTCCTAGTTGTATGTTTTCTAAATGGCGTGGCTAATGCTCCCATAATACCCACCACAGTACTTGGCTAGGAGTTCCATGAATGTTTGGTGGATCAAATTACCGTATTAACATATAAATTGTCATAATGTAAAGTTTGCAGTCTGTAAATCTTATTTTAAAATGTAGGTTTACACAAATTTGCGTATTTTTTAGACAGTGAATAAATTAAAGCCAAATCAGTGTCTAATTTATATGCACTTCCACAAACTCATTTTAATAGTTGGAAGTGTTACCACTGTTCAACAGGTTGAATAGGACACCAAGATGAACTTATTGACTTGGAAATTTATGATTTTTTAGAAAATTGCCAGGAAGTTTATTTAGTTCCCAAATAATATTTTTTTCAGATGAACTCTCTTTGGGGTTTTTTCCTTACAGTTACTAATTTACCACTTTTTGAGTCCTATTGTTTGTTGACTGTAATGTGTCTAATTTGACAGACACTCCTAGGTACCTCTCCAATAAATGATTCTGGTCAGGACTAGTGAGTAAGTGATGGCAAGTGACCGAAACAGTTTAACAATTTATCTATTTGCTAAGATATTGTTTTGTTGATAGCTATTTTCCATTAAAAAAAGAGAACATGGGCCCCCTGGCCAAGTAGCTCAGTTGGTTTTAGCGTCATTCCAATACCCCAGGGTTGCAGGTTCTAACCCCAGTCAGGGCACACACAAGAATCAACCAATGAATGCATAAATAATCGGAACAATAAAGCAATGCTTCTCTCTCTCCCTCTCTTCCCTCCATTCCTCTCTCTATCTGAAATCAATTTAAAAAAGAAAGAACGAAAACTTGCTCTTGGTGTGTGAAATTGCAACTATGTGTACCTTTTCTTTTGAGAGGATAACATGAATTTATGAAAGGAGCTTCTCTCTTTCCTTGTCAATTTAAATTGATATTAGACAGGCTTCTTAACCATTACCTCCACTATCCTTCTTATTCTTTTACTTGGATTAAAAAAAAATTACAAACCTTCATATTAAGTCTCAGAGAGAAACATCAAAAATAATGTTTAACAAGTTCTAGTGCATACTCAGCATGAAAAAAGCCTTGTTTTTTCTGATGTAGTACCTTAACTTGAAGTTTTGTGACTGATAAGATAAAACAACACCTATATTTAATATTTCATAACATCAAATCCAAGTTTCCTCTATTTACCCCAAAATTGCAAGTAGAAGATATTATAATTATTTAACAAGATGAGATTTAAGATATTTTTTACCAATTTTCAAAGAAACAACAGAACAATAACACAGTGAATCCTTATAACAAATTTGATTTCTAAATGATTTAGAGAAGCAGCATTGATTGATATTTATGAACTTAAAAATTGTATGGGAGACCCACAATTGAATTTCCAATCAGTCAAGATAACATGATAGATTTCTTTTGGGAATAAAGAAAGAAGAAAGCTCATCTCAGTGTAAAAAGAAACAGAATAGAGAAGAAATTGTATTTTAAAGGCCACAAAGTTCTAAGGTGTTCATTTGATGAAGTCTTTGTCTTGTAGACAGCAAGTTTCATTCCATGTTTCTGTAATCACAATACAGTGAGCCATTATCTTTAATTGTAAAGCTCCGCAACCCCTTATTAAACTAAAAAGAAGATAGTAGCTGTGCATAATAAAGAACATGGGAACTCCAATAGCCTGTTTTGATTTCAGAATGATTTTGACATTTCATTTTGTTCCCTGCTTTTGGTGAGTCACTTAAAGGAAAAAATGCTGAGGATACCCGTTAGTAACTTCCTCATTGCATCATGGTTAACAGAGACTCTCTGAAGATAACCTGTTTCTGCATGTCCAGTGAGAGGGGAAAGTAACTCCATCTTTTCTCTTAGTGACTAAAGTTTCACCCAAAGACCTTGAACTGCCTAATAGGTGCTATCATTTAACTCTGAAGGATAACTAAATGGGTAAGGTAGAGGTCACTGATATATTTGCTGACCTCCATATTTGTCTGCCCGGAAGCAAGCCTTCCCCTTCTCAACAACGTACACACAGACCACTGCCACCGCTGTCCCACCCTGTCCACCCTCAGCTTTTCTACTGTACATTTGAACTCTGTGGTTCCAGGTTTAGAGCATAGGCACCTGCTTTAGCAAAGCTGGGGGTTTTATGGTTGTTGTTCCTCTACTCATTCCATACAACAAAATTTACCCCTGCTTTCTCTAGAACACACACACACACAAATATCTATCATATATGCACACACATAATAGCATATAAATATATTTGCATGTATGATCATAGGCTATGTGCATAGGAATTTTGACAGAGAGAGAGAGAATACATTTTATTATATATTAGCCCTGAAAAGCTAGTATAATCATTCCAATTGCCAGGTAATTGATCCTATTTCAGTGATAATGTTCACTAAATTATATATTTTATATATGTTTAAATTAACACTGTAACACAAGCAACTGAATTCAAACCCTCTTCCTCTCTTCCAAAAAAGAAAAATCTACCATTTGAATCAATCCAGTTGGTAGAATTTTTCCAGTATTATGCAGGGCTCACCCTACAGATACTTGGGTGGCCAGAATTATATTGCTTTCATTCATTCTCCTCTCCATGCACCCTTCTCTTTATTTTGACAAGCATGAATCTATTTTTCTCCTTCTCCTACCACATTTAGAATTTATACTGAGTATTTACTGAGAGTCACCATCAAGTAGTAACTTCAGATTGGAAAAACTGGAACAGGTGTGCTTCAACCCTAACAAACCTTTTGAAAAATGCCATGTTAAATAATTGCACAATATTACTTTCAGTGTATCAAAACACTCCTGCACGGCCTTCATGGATGTTTAGAAATATTACATTTAAATGTGCACACTTCCTAAAGAAAATGAAAAGCTGAAGTGCCAATTTGTTTTTGCCAACATGCTGGCTGCGTGGCCCTGATATTTTACTGTAAGCCTTTGGGATTATATTTCATTCTGTGCATTCCATTACATTTTAGGTGTACTTTATTGCACAGTTCACATCCACTTCAACACTTTCAAGAGGATGACCTAGACAAGTGCATGTTTCGTTGTTATTAATGCATTCACGCTATTTGCAGATTCTGCATACACAGGTGTCGTTAGACTGTTCTTATGAGAATAAAAGATTTAGGCAGTCTGAGAAATTTGTGACATATTTCAGTGCCTCTGAAAAATGTTTTGCTTAGAGACACCAGTTTTTTTTTAAAGGAAAATTTAAAATATGTTATTATTTAAGAACCACTTCACATAAAGCAGAAAGCTTGTCTTTTTCCTGGGGGAATTCTATAGAACCTTCAAATACAGTACCATATGAAGGCTACATACATTTTTACAGGATATAGAAAATTCATGTCTTAATTCTTTTTATGATGCAACTGTAGCATTGATACTAAAGCCTGATAGATAGTAAAAACCTGCAAATTTATCTCACTTGCAAAAATGTATGTAAAAAGTCTAAGTAAAATAGTAGCAGTGCATTCAAGATGATATGAAGATAATTACACACAATAACCCAATAGTATTTATTACAGGAATGCAATGTTCAATGCTAGAACATCCACTAATGTAATTTGCCGTATTAATCTATCTAATAAGGACAATAACGTGAATATTTCTATAAATCTTGAGAAATACTTCAATAAAATTAAACACTCATTTCCCACAAAGACACTCAATAACAAAAAAATAGATGTATATTTTCTTAACCCAATGAGACATGAATACCTCACTACTAGTGCCATCATCTTCCTTACTGGAAAAATTCTAGAGTTATGCAGTAAATTCAGGAATTAGGCAGCTATCCCTACTATTTCCACATCTATTTGACAATAGATATGAGATATTATCCATTAGATTTAAGGTAACACAAATAAAAGTGTAGAATTGAAAAACAAAATAAACTATTTGTAAAAGATGTAATAGGGTAGCTAGAAAATCCTGGAAAATCAATGTTAGAAATAATTTAAACACTGTAATAATTCAATAGGACAGTGAGATATAAAATTAATGTACAAATTTGTTTTCTTTATCAATTGGCTATTGCTGCATAACAAACCACCCTCCCCCCCCCAAAAAAAAGTATACTTGACGAAGTGTACAGATATCTATTATTACTGGCTAAAATTTCTTAAAATCAGAAGTATGTACAAATAATTTAATTCCAACAAAAGACCAACAACTATTTAGCTAGTTCCAGGTGAATTGATGTTACAGCTCATAAAAATATGCACACATAACTCAGCCAAATATTAAAGGTGATAATGGTACATGAATAAACAGAAAGATGCAATAGAAAAAAATCTAGAAATAAACCCAATGGACATCATTTGTATTTTACATAGTTAAAGTGGCATCTCAGGCCACTGAGAATTTTAGTTTATTTTGCATTTTTATTGTATTTATTGGGGTGACATTGGTTAATAAAATTATATAGGTTTCAGTTGTACAAATTCCATATTATATCATCTGTATATTGTATTGTGTATTCACTGTCCCAAGATAAGTCTCCTTCCTTTGCCATTTATCCTCGATTCACCCTCTTCAACCCCCTTCACCCCTCTTTCCCTTTGGTGACTACCATACTGTTTGTGTCTATGAGTTTGTTTTTCTTAATCTCTGCACAATTTTCACACAACCCTGCATGACCACTTTCCTCTGACAACTGTCAGACTATTCTTTGTATCTATGAGTGAGTTTCTATTTTGTTTGTTTCTTTTGTTCATTAGATTCCATCTATCAATGAAATCATATGGCACTTGTCTTTCTAACTGCCTTATTTCACTTAGCATAATATCCTCGAGGTCTATCCATGCTGTGGCAAAGGGTAAGATTTTCTTCTTCTTTTATGACCAAGTAGTATTCTACCTTGTAAATGTACCACAACCATTTTATCTACCCATCTACTTTTAAATAAAAGACAAATTGGATTTATGCCTTTTTATACATAAGAGTGAATACCAAATGCTTCAGATTTTTTGCATTGTTATTCTTTTTTAGATCCATCACATCAATACTAGAAGCAAACATTCAAGTGTATTTGTAAGTTTGTTGTAGAGAAATGTTTAACTCTGATTCAAGATCTGAATTGATGTGGACACCAGCCTGCAGTGTCCATGGCATTATGATTGAGACTCGAGACATGAGACATGAAACATGAAACACGAAACACAAAATTCAAATGGACTACGGCGTCCTGTGGAGGAGAAGGGAAGGCATGGCCACTCTCTCAAGAGGAGAGCACGCAGACCCTTGCCTTGACAGGCTTTTATTGTTTTTCTGGGCACCTTACATTGAGGCTGGTTTTCATTTACTGTGCACAGGTCCTCATTGACTATGCATAGGATCACTGTAGGTGATCACCTTTTACAGATAGCAAAGGAGAGGATGTCGCTAATTACATCAAAAAAGGAGGATACTTGCAAATGTAAAGGGGAAAGTGGTTGAACTGGTTACACTCATCCTTGGAAGGCTTTAGCATGGACTTTCGGAAGTTTCAGTAAGCTCTTGCTACCTCAATTCAGGGTGAGGAATTTTAGCAAAAAGCAGGTACAATGCAGGTCTGATTCCCCACAGGAGAACCTGTCCATGGGCGTGGGCCTTGTGTCACTCTCCACTGGCCCCTCTGAGTGGGAGCTGGGCCCACACCATGCAGAACGGTCTCCCATGCTGAATTCAAAATATTTTAAATTGGTTAAGTTTGACTGCATAGTATAAAAATTTTGCATGATGAATTTTAACAAATCAAAGTCAAAGAACCCATAATGAACATGAATAAAATATTAATAAGTAATATCACAGATAAAGAGCTAAAAATCCCTAATGTAGACCACTATTTTTTTAAAGAATGAGGAAGATGAAAACTCAGAAAATGGGCAAAAGATATGATTAATCATTTGACATAAAATGCATAAAAATTGCTCTTAGATGAAAAAATAGACAACTCCATTCATAATATGAGATATGCAAAGTAAAATATACTAAAACATGTTTCTCACCTCTTGTAAAAATGTGAAAGCTTGAGAACACACTCTGTTATTATGGCTGTGAGAAAATTAGTCACTTCGTATATTTCTAGTAAGAATGTAAAATAACATCCATATTGGAAAGAGTTTGGCACAATCTGACCACACTATGGATGTAGTTGTTTGACCCGGCATTGCTACTTCTAGGAATTTACCTTGAAAATATAACTAAAAAATGTGAGAAAATATTGCACAAGCTTATTAATGCTGGATTTTTTATAATAGCAAAATATTGAAACAACTTAAATACACATCAAATGGAGTTCTACAAAGCAAGTTCCATTCTCTTCTTAAATAGATAGGGATAAATATCCATTGAGTAATAAATGGTGATTTCCAGTATATCTTGTTAAGTGGTAAAGCAAATCCAAAAGATTATATATAAAAACTCTCATACTGTACATGTCATATACACACAATTATACATTTATTTATAATTTATATATACATATTCCTGTATAGTAACTTGTCTATGTATGTGTGTGTATTATATTCATGTGAAAAGGATATTTATTTATCAAAAACTTAGAAACAATGAGCCAGAAATTAATGAAGTTGGTTTTCTGCAAGAGATAGCTTGTTATGAAGTCCAGAAGTTAGAGAAGAAGATGGGACTTCTCTCTAAGTATATTTTCGTATAATTTCAGGTTTTTCTTTTAATATTTTTATTCATTTAAAAATAAACAATATAGAGAAAAAATCCCACTAAAGTTGAAATCAATAAAAACCAAAGTCTAACTCTACCAAAACATAGCAAAAGACAATGAAAAATTGAATGCAATATTCTTATTGTACACTTTTAATGGGATTATTATCTAAGGATAAAAATAAAAGCACCTTATTTAGCAGGTTGCTGTTGGGCCTGAAGTAGCTATTTCGAAGTATCTTGTATATAGAATATATTTGGTAAATATTAGCATTATACTGGGGAAAGGGTTATAGAAATATGAAATGGTATAAAGTAGAGAAGAAATCGCAGAATTACTATGAACTCATGATCTAAAGTATCTTTTTATTCTTTATACATCCATTTTCCCTTAATTTGGCCTAAGTAAACATCTTAAAAATCAATGATCCTCAGTAAGAATTAGAAAAATTGTTGCCAAAATTTTGGTTTCTAAATATTGTCTCCTACTGGAAGGAACCATCAGTCTTCACAGAAATGTTTCATTCCATGGATGAGCCACTTAAGTACAAGTTGAGGCTGCAACTTTTTGACCCACAAAATAAAGGAATGTTGAAATTAATGGGCACATTTCTAAACAGCACAAGCAAAACTTAGACTATCTTTACTGGCCAAATTATAGACAATTTACATATCAAAACAAATAATGGAAACACATAATTTAAAAACAATCCATGAGTGTATATGAATCCTAACATTTTTTAAATGTATGTGAAAGGAAATCTCCTATTAACAGAAGAATGGTGACAGCTACTTTATAGACAAAAATGAAAGAAATAGAGAGTGAATGTTATATCCGTAATAGTAATAATTAATTCAGGCAAGAATCCTTAATGGATGCCAAAACCATGGGACACAAGACTGCTAGGCTATAGGCTATTCACACAATGTCAAGGTATTTCGCCTACATGCATACTTTTTTTTTTAACTACAAAGAGAAGAAAGTATCTTTAAAATAGAGAACATTTGCTGCCCAGGACTATGTCATTAATACTGAATTCAACCTTATGCCCTATTTGTGAATTAGATGATTCCTCTTCCTTGGCTTGAAAAGCAATAGTCAGTTTCAGTGAACAATCATCAAAAGCAAAAATACCATCCTCAGCTTCCTTTTCTTTGCCTTTATTTGGGGTAGGGTTTTAGGATTGGAAAAAGTGGCTTCTTTTTTCTACAGTGCCAAGAGAACAATGATCTGAATGAATGAGAATGGATCGAACTGTGCCCTTGGGAAGTATTTTATTCCTATGAGCATGATTTCTTTGGGCAGAGAGCCTAATGGTTCTCTGTCAGCCAAGGGGACCAGAGAACTCAATGGGATTTGGTGCAGAAAGAAAGATTTGTCTTGCTGGTGTCATTGGCTAACCACACCCACAAAGCACATCATTAATCCGCTATGATCAAGTTAGGGGATTCTGGTGAAGTGCTCTGAATATCCCCCTCTTCATCCCTCCCCAAAATCGAGAATTCTTACTCTGTTGAGATATTTTACCAGTTTTAACATCTTCCTCATGTTATGTTTTAAAAAATTAAAACACATTTAAAAAATAAAATAAAATGGGAAAATATGGAAAACATATTTAAGCCAAATAAGCAAAACCGCACCAGTAATGTGAGAAGTAGACATTTTGTTTTTCAATCTTGTAATTTCTCCTGATTCTAAATTTGTTTCCATCTTTTTCCTATGGTAGTGTTTATTCCTAAGAATAAGACTTTACTAATGAATCACTGGAGCTTCTCTTTAAAAAAAAAAAAAAAAAAAAGGAAAATGCTATGTATGCAATTACCATACAGTCTTCTTGTGCTTCTGTTACATACAGCTCTCCTACACAGGAAGATGCTTCATTAAGACCCGGTTTTATAAAGAACACAAATCTATGTTAGGAAGAGCCTAATTTGGTCTATAATAATCAGAAGGGACCTGAATTAGAATCATTCTAGCTGTTTTACAAAATAGACCCAGAATTTCATGGCTCAACAAGACAAGCTTAACTCTCAAGAAATAGTACATCATAAAATATTCATGCTGAGAACTTCTAGGGATGTGGTTTCATGTGCTTTTAGCTGGTTTCACAAAGAGAGGCACAGAGGGTCATTGCATGAAGGTTGCCATGGGTCAGGCATTGTTCCAATTTGCATTCCATTGAAGAAAACAGTCCTTTGGCCATTCCTAATGTGAGGGAGGGTGACAAATGTAATGTCACGGTGCAGTCAAAGAAAAAGGGGACTGATTTGGGAATACCTCTGGCAGTCCCTGAAACAGGTTCCATTACTCCAGTCCAGATCTGTAAATGACAGTACTGGGAATACATTCTTTTCAAAATAAGAGATAAAGATGTTCCGGCTTTTGAAATGGCGACATCCATATTCTGTAATGAAAATTCTATATGCTTGATTCTATGTGAAGGAATAAAAGAAACCATAAAGAATACGGAGTGTGTTCTATTATCCATTTTCAGGAACTCCTTAAAATAATTGAATTTCAATCTTAAAACATGTATTTAAGGAAACAAGCTAATTCCGAAATCTCTTCTGTGCACGCAACAACAGGTCAGCACTCATCATGGCCACGGTTTGTTGGAGGGCCCCAGCTGTTGATTTTTAAAAATCATGCATTTGGGACAAGTAATGGATTAAATATTTTAAAATATTAAATGAAGCATAGAATTATTAACACTGATAGAATTTATACCATAAACATTAACTTTGAACCACTACTAAACATTGTCTTGCCAATTTTTCAGTCTACCAACAAGATCTGCCTAAGGAAATTCCAAGTTTTCTATTAATTATAAACTAGACCTCAAAATACATCAATAGTTTCTACTTTCTTTTTCTTCCTTTTATAAAGCGTGAACTCAGAGCCATTTGATGTGAAACTCAAAATTAGATTCCTTTTGTATATATAACATTTTCCCCACTTTTGTATATATCACATACAGCTAATCTTCAGCAACATATCTGACCCACTCTCCTTTATTAAATATTTGAAGTCAACTTATTTTTCACAGACAACAATTCTTTTTTAGTAGAAATATTCCATAAGCTTATGCAATATTTAGTTAAATTCTTTTCTTTTATTGTTACTTTTGCCCAATTTTTAAAAATTACTTTATTATTGTTCAATTACAGTTGTCTGCATTTTCTCCCCTCCCCTCCCCCCTAACCCAACCAACCCCACCTCCCTCCCTTGCTTCCACCCTCCCCCTTGGTTTGTCCATGTGTCCTTTACAGTAGTTCCTGAAAGTTAAATTCTTTAATTATAATGAAGGCAAAACTGCATTAAAAGGTTTAGGGAATCAAGCAGAATGTATTTTTGCTCAGCATGCAACTCAACTGTGGGAGCAGCAGAACAAAGTCTGCCATAGACTTGCCCATCAGCCAGAAGAATGGTCGACAAGCCGCGGATATCACTCAGTACATTTTTATGGGGAAATCAGGGAGTTTTGATTATTCTGGCCAGTCAGTTGGACCCAGGTCAGTTAAGAGAAGAGAAGTTGTAATGCATGGACTTTGGCTCTTTCCCAGCAGTAATAGCTGCATACTGCTATTTTTCCTTCTCTAGCAGTGTTTCCTCTGACAGATAAGCTTTAATATGTAATCTCTGAACATGGAATAAGGTTTCTAGTCACTTTGATAGGAAAAGTCATTTCTTGTAGACATCTAGAAGTAAATTCTTGATTTGCACAAGTTTTTTGGCACTGACTGTGAGTTTTCAGCTTTCTCCCTGAAATAGTAGATTGAAATATTTATTGTTGAACCAATGAATTCCTACTATTAATTAGATGGCATTAGAGTTTATGATGAATTAATTAATGAACAGAACCATTATTATGTACTTGTTTCAACGCATTCATGGTTCAGTGAATTCTTTTTTTATTTTTCCCTGGATTTCTAAACTCAAAAAAAAAAAAAAAACCCTTACTTGCCAAAGTTGATGCTTGACCCTTCTGTTTTTAAAGTTATTTAGAAATAAAAATATGCATGACACCCAGCTGTGCTTTATCTTTTTCATCTGAACTCACACCACTCCTCTCAGAATAATGCTGAGCATTATTCCCAATTATCTAAGAACATGGCAAGTATTCCTTCTGCAAAACCTTGGTAAAGGGGAAACACTGATTGAACACTACTGTGAATGCATTTAGTGATCTGGGTACTAGAGAGTCTCCCCATATTCTCCTTTTTTGTAAATACATATATTTCAGACTGCTAGACATTTTTTATGTTCAAAAATTTCCTCAACTTTCTGAGGCCACAATTATGGTTTCTCTTCCTCCATAATTCTCTAAATAAATGCCTGCTTTTCCTTTATTAAGCTCCTAAACTTTCTTATTAGAATTAAATGTGCCTGTCCCACTTCTGTGATCTCAGTGAAGTCAGTGGCATGCCTTACACATACCTCCCGCTGTGCCCTGCACAAAGCCTTACAAACTGTAATGAGCATCTGTGTGTGTACTACTGCCTTCAGCATGCTGATGATAATTCCCCTGATATTTTAAAATAATAGATTCTTTTCTGTATATTGTTATTTTACTACATATACGCAATCATTATATATATGCATATATAAATATATACACAAATATAATTTTGCTCTATGTAGATATAAAAGATGGGAAATGCCAAAATTTAGAATTCCCAGGCAGCAGCTTTCTTGTTTCCATGTGTTTTAAAATACAATTTAAAAAATATGAATATTTTCTGTTTGTACAGATGTCACTTTCTATTATTTGTTGTATTCTCAAGTTATCTAAAATTTGTGAAAGGACTTAGAAATGTTCATTGTATATCCACTGGACTTGCGTACACCCATGCTAATTATAACTATGGTTTATCAGTGAGATGTGATTATTCTCCCTCATAAAGAGCTCAAGTAATTCTTGAAATGATTTATTTCAAGGTGATGCTAAGAGTGTTCCGTTTTTGCTTAGAATGGCTATTTATAGTTGGTTCAATTGATTCCTAGAGTGTGCAGGGCAAAGGACCCCTTTATCCTGTTATCCCGTGGAGCTAAGGGTATGGTCTGTGCTGAGCTACAGCAAACTTTAAAGCTGATGAAACTTCTAAGCAAAACCCTATATTATGATTAGTGATGGACCCAATCCTGTGAAGTGACTAGAGGTGAAGAAATCACAAAAGGTTTCAAGCTTGGAGTTGGATGAAAGAATGCGGGGGCTGAACTGTGTATTTAAGGTTTATCTAAACCCCCTTGGTGGCTGGAATTGGGTCTGAAATCTTGTTAGGACACACCTTCTTGGGAGATTTTGTGCTTTTTCTTATTTCACTCGGGTCAGATGAGACAGAGAGCAGTTTGCTGGTTCAAAAGCACTAAGGGAAAAATGACTGAATTGCAGATTTAGCCTCCGGGATTGGAGGGCTGGGTTCAGATGTCAGGACCACTCCAAAGCCTGTGGGATGATTTGG